>APFE030387431.1:2839-36883 GCA_000404065.3 Pinus taeda
AATTTTCAATCTCACATTTTAAAATTTAATTTTTTGCATTTTAAAACTTGGATGTGTAAAATTTCTCTTTATTTAAATTTCCCATGTCAAAATTTAAATCTTAACATACTCTCAAGACCCATTTAAATAATAACAATTGTAAAATTAGATTTAAAATTTTTCATGTTTGATAAATCTCAAATTGCATTTTTAATAAACCAACCACATTTAACAATCACTTCTTGGACATAGCTAATAGTCAAGTACCATCGCTAACTAGTCTTCTCATGCAATGAATGTCTCATGGGGTTATATTGGAATAAGATACCTCTGTTAGAAGGTAGGCCTTTCTAGAAAGCACAAATGTTTTGTATGTAAATTGAAGGGTAAATTGGAAAATCTACTTCACTATACCTTGGGGCATTCAAACCTTTTTGAGCGCAAGTGAAAAGTGACCAGTTACGCTAACTTCAACTGCTTAAGTTAAGTTAGGTTAGTGGTCAAGTCTAAGGTTCCCCTTAGCAGGGGAAAATTGGGGCTGACAAAGTGAAGGAAAAATTTCCCTACCTCACCTTAGTAGTTAACTAACCCCTAGGACAGTATTTGGTCATTCCTAGCTTGCATGGGAGAGGGAGCAGAGAAACTTTTGGAATGGGCCTAGCTCTTTAGATTTCCAGAAGAGGAAATGAAAGCCTAATTGGTTAGATGTTTTAAATTGTTTTATGTATTTGTTGTTCTTCAAGCATGATCATGCTTAGTTGAATAATTGTTTCATGTTTGTGTCTCTTTCTAGGATTTTGGTTTTGCTTTTCTATTTTAATTTTTGTTTGGCTTTGTCATGTTTTTTTTTTTTAGTCTTAGTCTATAGTGAGCTCTAGTTGGTTGTTGTTTAGTAGGGAAAGGAGGTTGGATATAGTTGGTTGAGGTTAGGAGGGAGAGGAGGTTGGATCCTTTTGGCTGGGGTTAGCAAGGAGGATGATGTGAAAGAGAAGAGAAGAGAACATGGGATGGGACCCTACAGGGACAAGGTATGTACCTTTTTTCTTTTTATTTGTATTTTAGAATGGGTTTGTAATGGACTGTCTAAATTAATTGTGTGTGGTTGGAACATTTTGTTATGCACATTTGTTTTCCTCAATACTTCTTGTTTTGGTTTTTTTTTGTGGACTAGAAGTAGAGGAATTACAGAGTCAATCAGTAATTGTAGAACACATGCTATCACTTTTTTCTATTATTACATGCGAGAATCTAAATTTTGACTCCCTAATCAGCAATTTATTCATAAATAAAACCCACTAAGGTTTAAATACACAGGTGCTACTATTATAGTTTTGTCTTGTATTCCAACTCCATGTAGAGATAGACTCAGAAAAATTCATGACCTCTAATGCCTTGGATTTCTAAGACTATATGTATTTGAGAATCCAAATTTTGACTAGGAAAATTATTCACAAGTAAAACCAACTAAGGTTTAAATATACATGTGCTACTATTATAGTCTTTTCTTGTATTCCAACTCCATGTAAAGATAGACCCACAAACATTCATGATCATTAATGCCTTATATTTCTAAAACTATGTATTTAAAAGCCGGGGATAATCATTAAGTCTTTGTTTCATTCATTGTTCTTGCATAGTTACAGGTTTATTATCTTTTATAATATGAGATTTTAATAGAGTAGAATTATATTTTTTACTATGCTTTGTTTCTTGTTTTGTCTCAGAGAAACCAGATAAAATTTAAAACTATAAAAGACTTTTAACAGAATGGGGATTTATCAGGATTCGTTAGTTCTCCCCCACTATTAGGCTTCTATATATTTGAAATATATGGTCTCAAACAACCCGAGTTGGCATAGCTATAGAAACCAATACTCGCATGAGGATCAGCTCCCTTGCTTACTCCAAGGAAATGCGTGGAGCACAAGTAGGTAAGGGTAGGAGCCTACCGCAGGGAATGTCCAGCAGTGAGGCTGCGAACGAGTCATCAGCCACAATTTTGTTATAATAGCTGCTCTAAATAAAGGCTATTTATTTTTTATTTATTAAATCCCTAATTATACTTACCTCGTCACAACTATAGTTTCAGAAATATTTCCTCACTTAGCCCCAGAAAAATGAGGGTGAGCTGGTTAAATGTTACATGGTATCCACCTAAAGATGTAGTTACTTAATTTGGCATGGCATCTACATGTTAAATTACGACCATGTTCCGGTTTTTGTTTTGTTCTTTCCTCTCCTACCAAGTAAGGTAACGGGCTCTCCAATAACCTCCTTTGCCTCTGTCTTGTGTTTTCACTGTTTAGCGAATAACCACCTTCCTCTCTCCAAGGCAGTAAGTCTTGTGGTGTTTTCTAATGATGAGTAGTTTAGGGTGGGCAAGTTTATTTTGTCAATGTCGAACCGAATTATTGTGCCTTTGTTTGATATCAATCGCTTCGAAATGGTGTCATGCAAGTTTAGCCTTCTTTATTCTCCCTTCAATTTACTATGAACATTTTTATGGGGTTAGTCAAATTTATGTGTGTTTTCTATTTTTGAACATTTTTGTGGCTTTAGTGCATATAAGTGTGTTTTCTATTTCATCTTGAGAGATTACATTTCAGCTAATCCAATTGAAATGACAGTGACATCTAAGGATGTCTTTCTCAACCAAATTGAATTGAAATCATAACAACATTGACAGCATTTTGTAACACATAGTGGATCAAAATACATTGGAAAGGAAAGAGAGTAGATTGCAATTCCAAACATATGCCAAGAAATACTTTTGCTATGTTTTTTACTTTGAATTATGAGGTGGAAATGTGTGCCAAAAAAGAGACTTCTTATTATTAGCTAGCTTGTCCTTAGGTTGCTCATATTGTGAGGAAACAGAGGATATTCAGTGGTTTAAGACATTTTGTTTTAATTTTACTTCTCTTTTACTTCTCTTTATATTCTCGTGTATACCGTATATGAGGTTTATTAGACTATGAGTAGGGTGAGGGACCGTATATTATCCTTATATTGTAAGTTTATTTAGCTTTTATTTCTGTGAAATTGCTTTGGGAGAATTTATAAGGCCGATTTCTGATTGTCTTACGTGGATTTCACTGTTATTGTTTTTGACTTCGTTTGAGAAAGAATAATTGAATTATTGTATCAATATTTAATATATTAAAGATATAATTTAGTATAAACAATTAAATTTGTTATGATATGAAATGTATAGACTCAGGAGGAGCTAGCAGAGAAGAGCAAAGTTGAAACTTCAGAAGGATGTTCTTCACAACAATGCAATTGAATTCATGATATAGATCAATAGGATAATAGTTAGATTTGAAGGAATAATTAAGTAATTCTTTTTTTATTATTAACCCACAATGAAAATGCTACAAAAATATTTATTTCTCTTATGATATGAAACATATTGTATGGAAAATGATTTTTATAAGAGTAAGATATTGTGCTAGGAAAGGTACATGTAGCCTGAAAATTGTTAGAAGTTCCAAATCATGTTAGAGTAGCAAGTAGATGAAGTGTAATTGGTTAATACAAACAAGTGTAATTGGTGAAGACAATTATATTATTATTGTTGATCTAAACCTCAATAAGGAAAAAATCCTATAATAAATATATAATCAAGCATTTTCTTTTTGACACGAGGTTGCCCCTTCTCACAACCATCATGGATAGACTTGTCCAAAGCTATCATGGAGGAGGGTCATGATCACCAGAAATGGGGAATTCTGTAGGCTCATTTTGCCTCTTAATTCGACTTAATCCCCCATTCTCATTATTTATGAGGGTGTCTCCTTCATTTATTGCAAGGGAGCACAAATTGTACGAGGGTGTCTCCTTCATTTATGAGGCCTTACCTCGAATTCTCCATCAGAAAATCGGAGCACAAAGGGCCACATTGATGATTCCTAGGGGCATTCGACCAAGTCAAGTAGGGCCACATTGATGATTCCTAGGGGCATTCGACCAAGTCAAGTAGGACTCTTGTTTATCTTTAGTTCTAAGAAGTCGAGTTCCTTGACTTTAGGAGGACTATTGGAAGTACCTATTTTTATAAATAATAAGGCTTAGGGGCTCAGTTTTTTTAATTATATGTTAGCCATTTCATAGTCTACTTTCACACTTTTGTGGACTCTTGTACTCAACTCATTTTCGAGCTCCTTTTGGAGACAATTTTGTGATGTAACTATTATTTTTTTATCAATGAAGATGAATGTAGCTTTGAACGAGGAGTGATCTTCTCTAGGGGGCTACAGCTCTTGGATTAGGGCCTAGCCCAAGTGCCCAACATCTCCTTTGTTGATCGAGACTTAAACAGGAATGCAACACATTACATAGATAACCATATACAGAAAGATGCAGCTCAAATAATACTTCATCTCATTAATGCAAAATACTCAAATGTACCTACAACGAGAAATGGAAATAAACTAGCTAGGGCAATGGTAGCTTATATGTGAGAAGAGATGTGTGGCTACATGCCTCTAAACTGTGTTACAATGAGGCTCGAAGGCATATTTATTGTTGAGAAACAATGGAAAACCCTTCTCATTCCAAAACCTAACCCTAGAAGATGAAACACCAAATTGTGGGCCCCGTTTTTGGGTAAGTTGGTAAATCAATTTCCCGGGGTCGCGAATTGGTTGTATTATCTCTGTTTAACATGCATGATAGCCCATTGGAAATATCTCTCCGAGGACTACGATGGAAAAGACGATTTTTAGACTACGATGGAAAGGACGATTTTTAGACAGAAAAATCATTGTTTCTTTACCTTTCGAGCCCTTTAGCCTGAGTTTTTGATATGAACAACTCATGTACTCTATTGAAATCTTCTTTAGGTAACGATTCTACCCCTCCCATGGTTCACCCTTTCAAGAACTCTTTTAGATCTAAGTGTTCTCTATCAAGAATCTCCTGTAGTTCATGGTCCTCCATTTCCCTCTCACTCTCGGTCATTTCCTCGTCCAACTCCAATTCTACATCGCTCATCATAGTCTCTTTTGTTTATTGATATCTTGTATTTGTTCACGGTCTTCTTCTTTCCCCTTCTCGAATGGACTTCCTTCCATTGCCTAATCTGCTTTTGTTCTCACTTCTTCTTCTTCAAGTACATGGAACCTGTTTTGAATCGCATGTTTTCCTTCTATTTGAATTTTCTTTGGCGCCCTTTTTCCCCCTCTTCCTCTATGTACCACTTTGTGCAAGCTTTCATATCTTTCATTGTGTTAGCTTTACTATTGTTCTCTATTTTACTCAGATGGCAGCCTCTGAATAGGTGCCCATGCTCATGGAATCTGCGGTATCTAAATGGAATATGTTCATAATCTACTCTTTGCACCCATTCTTCATCAGAAACTTCCAAGATTGCCTCATCTAGTAGAGCTCCAGAGAGATCCATCTCCACACATATTCTTGAAAATTAAGCGTATTTTCCCCTTTTGATTGCGTGAGAAGCTTTGACAAAATGCCCTAATTTATTTAATATGGTAGATAACGATTTCATTTACGAGTAATGAGGAGATATAAAATAAAGCCTTACCCAAATAGGGGTCGAAGTAAAAGTCCCACACTCTGGGACAAAATTCATGATCCATGGCTGCATATAGAGGCGTGCTACTGTATAGAAGTAAGGCCCTCCTTCAAACACTCTATCTTTATCTTTAATATTTGTAAAGGCCATAGTGAAGAATCCATTTGACCCAAGATGTAGGTCTATGCTTCCTTTTGGTTTCAAGTGGTATTTAATCAATGTCTGTAAAGCTTTTTCAGTGGGCCATAATCCCATGAATTTACATATGATTGTATATGTCTGCATGTGGTCCCTCTGCGCGTGCAGAGGAGGATCATTTAAAACTACTCTCGGTGTGACCTCAACTTTGGGTGTTCATGGTCCCTCTTGAGCTTTCTATTTTCTTATCTCTTCCTTGTATTCTTCCTCATTTTATTTTGTGTTATTATTCTCCCTTTATTTGGTACAATCTTGCTCCTCTTCAATGTTCCCTTTCCATTCTTTTGAAGGGCCTCTATCATTTTCTATTGGTTTCTTACATTGGCTCACCACAACCTACTTGTAGGAGGGAGTGGAACTCTCTCCTTTGTGCCCTTCCATGCAATTTAACACCTAGAGAACCGTGGAAACCCTAGTTGTTCGTTCACCGCCACTAGATCACCAACCATATTTATCCCTTGGATTCACTAATTCATTGGGGTTTTAATATTAAAAGGTTGGGTTTATTAGTTGCTTGGGTTTATAATATTAACAATCTCTTTGGTTTATTAATCCCTTGAGTTTCAAATATTAATTCTTAGGGTTTATTAATTCCACCAACTATATTTTAGTAGTTTTAGTATTTATCTTGGAGTTTGTATACCTTGCGTTGTAATACTAGTCCCCTTTGTTTAATATTATTCCCTTAAGTTGATAATCCCTTGTGGTTTTACTATTAATCCCTTGGATTTATTTTTCATTTATATTTATAACCTCAATCACTTGGGTTTATTATTCTCGAGTCAACCGCGGTTCATTATGATGTCAACCACGGTCCAAGATGGAATTGTGATAAGGATTGACTGAATATGAAAATCAATGATCGTCAATCATGTTTATTTTAGTGATTATAATATTTATCTTAGGTTTTATATACATTGAATTTATAATATTAGCCTCTTGGGTTTAATATTATTCCATTAGGTTCATAATCCCATGGGGTTTTAGTATTAATCCCTTGGGCTTATTATTCCTTTGGGTTTCTCATATCAACCCATTCGGTTTATTATTCCGTTATGTTTATAATATCAATCATGGTCAACCATTTTCAACCATATCTAACTATGGTTAACCATGGTTGAATGTCGCATTGTGACAAGGATTGTCTCACCATGAAAATAAACCATGTTAATTTAGTGTTTGTAATATTTATATTTTGGTTTACAAATGTTGTGTTTATAATATTAGTTCCTTGGGTTAATATTATTCCCGTGGTTTCATAATCCCTTGGGTTTTACTACTAATACCTTGGTTTTATTATTCCTTTGGGTTTATAATATCTATTCCTTCTATTTATTATTCCCTTCAAATTATAATATAAATGGTGGTCAACCATTATCAATCATAGCCAACCATGGTCAACCATGGTTCAATGTTGCATTGTGACAAGGATTGTCTCACCACAAAAATAAACCATTGTTATTTTAGTGTTTGTAATATTTAGATTTAGGTTTACCAATGGCATGTTTTTAATATTAGTCCCCTCGGTTTAATATTATTCCCTTGGGTTGATAACCTCTTGGGTTTATTATTAACTTGGGTTTATAATAGCAAACATGGCTAACCATAACCAGGCATGGTCAAGTGTGGTCAATCAAGGTCTTATCTCACATTATAAAAGAAATTGTCTCCACTTAGGGTTTATATACATTGGGTTTATAATATTAGTGTGTTGTGTTTAATATTATTCCATTAGGTTCATAAACCCTCGGGGTTTTAGTATTAATCCCTTGGATTTATTATTCCCTTGGCTTTATAATATTAATAACTTGGGTTTCTTATTTCACGGTCAACCATGGTTTATTATTAAGCCAACCATGGTCAACTAGGGTCCACCATAGAATTATAATATCTATCTTGGGGTTTATATACACTGGGTTTAAAATATTAGACCCTTGGGTTTAATATTAATCCCTTGGTTTCATAATCCACTCACAGTCCTAGTATTAATCGATTTGGTTTATTATTCATTTGGGTTTATAATATCAATCCCTCGGGTTTATTATTCACTTGGTTTATAATATAATTCTTGGTCAACCATTTTCAATCATAACCAACAATGGTGAGCCATAGTTGAATGTTGCATTTTGACAGGGATTGTCTCACCATGAAAATAAACCATATTTATTTTAGTGTTTCTAATATTTATATTAGGGTTTACCAATGTGATGTTCATAATATTAGTCTCGTGGGTTTAATATTATTCCCTCGGGTTCATAATCCCTTGGGGTTTTAGTATCAATAGCTTGGTTTTATTATTAACTTGGGCCTATACCATCAATCATGGTGAGATTTATGAATCTCTTGTGTCTGTAATATTGATCCATTGTGTTTCTTCATCGCTTGGGTTTTTAATATTTATGCTTTGGATTAACTAATTCATTGGGTACATAACTTTAAATAGTTGGGTTTATTAGTTCATTGGGTTTATAATATTAATAATTCTTTTGGTTTATTATTCCCTTGATTTTGAAATATTAATTATTAGGCATTATTGATCAACCATGTTTATTTTACTATTTTTAATATTTATCTTAGGGTTTGTATACCTTGGGTTTATAATATTGGTCCATTTTGTTTAATATTATTCCCTCAGGTTTATAATCCGTTGGGTATAGCTCTGTTTTATGTTTCCCTTGTGTTCATAATATCAATCACTTGGGTTTATTATTAACTTGGGATTGTAATATCAATAATGGTCAACCATAACCATCCATGGTCAATTGTGTTCAATAGTGGTAAGATCTCACATTATGGAAAAATTTGTCTCCACTTAGTGTTCATATACCTTGGGTTTATAATATTAAACCCTTTGGTTTAATATTATTCTCTTATGTTCTCAATCGATTGGGTTTTTAGTATTAATCCTTTGTTTTGATAATATTAATAATTCCTTTGGTTTATTAATCCCTTCGGTTTATAATATTAGCCCCTTGGGGTTAATATTATTCCCTTGGGGTTTTAGTATTAATCCACTAGGTTTATTATTCCTTTGCGTTCATAATCCCTTGGATTCATGTGTTGTTGGGTTGAGAGCCCAATAGGCAAGACATTGTGATATCATGTAGTGTCCACATTATGACTAGGTCAAACATCATAAAAAGTAAATAAAAAAATAAAAATTAAACAGGGTGAAAGAATTTTTCTCTGTCAAAATAATATTAAAAATTAAAAAAAACAAATAACTTCATGGCATGAGATAGTGATATTGAGCCATGGTAATGATAATAGTTGTTATTGAACCATGGTATTCATGTGGAGTGTAATGTATTTAAAGGTGGAAATTGAAGTAGACTAAATTCAAGTGTTGTTGAGTTCATAACCCAATATGGAAGACATTGTAATGTCATGTATTGTCCAAATTATTAGCCCTCAAATCGTATAAAAAGAAAATAAAAATTAAATTAAAAATTAAAAATTAAATTAAATAGGGTGAAAGCATTTGAATGCGTCAAATCAAAATAAATATAAAAAACAAATAACTTCATGGTATGAGATAGTAGTATTTAACCATGGTAATGATAATAATTGGTATTGACCCATGGTATTCATGAGGAGTGTAACCTATTTAAAGACCGAAATTAAACTAGCATAGATCCATAGTAACTACGCATCTACCAACAAACTAGCATATATATGCCTTTGAATATATTTGATAGTAAATATGGATGTAGGCTAAAAATGGGCGAGTCTCGTATCTATTGATATCTATTGATCAAGGTTTCCTTACATTAGCTGCTAAAAGGTAACTCTGTTTTCTTCATGGGTTAAATGATTAAATAACAAAATATGGATAACATATGAATATCATATACAACTATATTTACATGGCCCCAATGAACATTTTCATATTTATTATTGACCTTTCGATTGTGAAATATTTAAGTTAACCATGTGTTTTGATCTTATTCATGATTGCTTTCAGATTTATATCGATTAGTTTTATATATAGAGTTTGTCGAATTTAGTACTGATAGGGGAAGATGTGGTAAGAAATACTTGGCCTAGTGCAGTGACCTACATCTCTATAGTCATAGCTATTCCCATCATAATCTACGGGAGTGTCAACATCTCCTTTCTTTGTAGACCATTCCAATTTGGTTGGCCAAGTTTTACTGAGGTAAACAACCTTGATCTCAAAATACCATGCCCCCTCCACCACACCCCTAGTAGCCCTCATCGTTCTGTATCTTTTAGTACTCCCTGCAATCACTCTATCTTTACTCAGCTCAATTTTTTTCTACCTTATGGATCTTTGATAGACAAATCCTCATGTTTGGGTTGTCATCCACATCATCAAGCAGCCTCGTGGTGGGAGTTATGAGAGTAGTATCTTTTGCCGTGGGATTGACAATAACCTTGTTCTTCTTACCCGACTTCTTGGATGCTCATCTGGTCTCGGAATTAGTGTTCCTCCTTTTGGGATTTTTAATAACACAATCCCTACAAAATGGCCCCACTTGAGCAAGTAATTTCCTCTTCTGCGCCGCCCTACCTGATGTTCTATGTGGCCATGCCTCATGTTCAAATTCCTGTGACTATGAGGCATTATCCTTATGCCCACTTTCTTCTATTTGCCCCCCTTCTCTTTTCATGACTTCATGTTCACTTGAGCCATGGTCTTCCTCATTTGGGTATTCATATTCTTCCTCTCCTCCAAAATCGACTTTGCAATTGGTCTTGTCTCCACAAATTTCATCTTCACTCTGTTTCTCTCTTTCCTGAGAAGTATCAGACTAAGGTGACCCGTGATCATGATCAAGAGGATATTTCCCAAGCTGTTCTGTAGATACATCACGGGTCACCTCAATCTGATACTTCTGGGGAAAGAGAAAATCCAAGTGAAGATGAAATATGTGGAGACACGACCAATTGCCAAGTCGGTGTTGGAGGAGGAATAATTCAAATACCCAAATGAGGAAGACCATGGCTCTAGTGAACATGAAGTCATGAAAGGAGAAGAGGAGCAGAGCAATGAAAGTGGGCATAAGGATAACGCCTCACAGTCACGGGCATTTGAACATGAGGCCGTGCGACACAAAAGAGGAAATTACTAGCTCCAATGGGGGCATTTTGTAGGGATACTGTTATTGAAAAGCCCAAAAGGAGAAACACTAATGCCCTGACTTGATCAACATCCAGGAAGGCGGGTAAGATGAACAGGGTTAAATTCAAACCCACAGCAAAATATACTACTCTCATAACTCCCGCCACTAGGTCGCTTGATGATGAGGATGACAACCTAAACATGAGGATTTGTTTCTCAATGATCCAAAAGGCGAAAAAGATTGAGGTGACTAAGGATAGGCTAATTGCAGGGATCAGTAAAGGATATAGAACGTTGAGGGTTACTATGGGTGTGGTGGAGGGGGCATGTTATTTTGAGGGCATTGTATTTTGAGAACAAGGTTGTTTACCTTGGTAAAAATGGGCATACCAGATTGCGATGGTCTACAGAGAAAGGAGAGGTTGACGCTCCTGTCAGTTATGATGGGAATAGCTATGCCTACAGAGATGTTGGTCCTGCAAGTATAAATGGCTCAATTTATGTGGAAATTACATTGGTTACCATTCACGAGTTTGTCCATGGGTTGTTATGACGATAACACGGGGTTGTTATGGAGTTGTTTGTGCCGATGAAAACCACACCAATTTTTGTTTTTCCGTTATATAAGTAAAAAAGATAGGATTATCTTAAATCTATTTTTTTTAAATTCAGAGTAATTCCACATTTATCACTCGTTAAAAGGGTTTGATTCCTTATACCAATGACTATATCTATATATATATTAATATATATAATTATATATATATATATATATATGAGAAATATTTTAGAAAATCTATCCAACAAGGTCACTTCTAGCATCAATTATTAGTAGAGCATATTTTTAATGGCATTTTGGAGAATTGACAAAGGTATCATTACCTACGTGCTTTGCCTATTAGAGCTAGACAAATTGGGCTAACTATAAGAGCTTAGTTTACCTAGATTTTATAATTTTGCTTTTTAACTTAGTTTAATCATTTTGTTATTTAATATTTTTGATATAAGGGTGTAAATGGAATGATGCTAGTATATTCTAGTAGTAGCCACTTGATAAATGAATGAAATTCAAAGTGATAACCTCCTTGCATATCTAAATCAAGTGTTTACACCCTAATAAAATTAATTTATTACGAAATTATCATTAAAATATTACCATGGCTCTTATTTATCTCCACTTGTATGAGTTTAGAAACAATTAAATTAAAAAAATAGTGCCAAAGACACATTGAAACTAATGCTTGTTTACAATTATATAAAAAAGTAATGCCCATTAAAACTCGCGTCTATTTGCTTTCTCAAACTATGAATGTTGAAACTTGGAGGACAAGTTTTGATGGGCTATCATAGAAGTTATGCTACTAAGTGTTCATATTCTAGTTATGGGCCTTTCTCATAAATGTGGATGTCTAATGGCCCTATGATGAAAATGAGACAAATATCATGTTAGATAGAGTGTCTAAAAATATGTGCAAGATTGATGCAAGCGAGGACTGCATTACCGAGGATCTCCCAATACTGTGCATATAAAAATGCAAATACCATTTTTTTTTAAGCATTTGCTATCGAATCTTTGCCCTCGACTTTAAACATGTCTGACTGCTCTAACAACAATCATGAATGAAGTATTGGTATGCTGCCAAGCTATGTGAAAACATTCACTGGCTTTAACAACATCAAAAAAAATTATATTCACGCTAAGATTTATGATCTCACACCGAGGAACCAAGCTTTATGATCCAACCGCTACCAAACTTATCACCCAATAGATTTGACCAAAGACTCTAAGTGACACAACAGACCTGTACTCCTAGATTTAATGTGAACACTCGCATTTCATTGAGAAAAACAAGCCATTCAGGTTTTGGAAATGCAAAACTAGTCCCAAGAATCGGTAAAGTACCAGCATATCTCTCCATGTTGACAGTGACTAATCTCTTCAATCTTATGAATCCGGGAATATGTGGTAATTTACAGTTTATCGGCGCCTCTATAAAGCCATTGTTCTATTGGCTAGCCTCCCATCGGTCTTCATTGTGGCCTCGGACAAGGAGAAAAAAAAATCGACCTTCTATGACGCGGTATTGAGTTGAACTATTAATGAGATTTCACTGTCGCCCACAAGAGAATTGTTATAATTCCTCTGCGCAAACAGAGTGTTCCTTCCTTATCAGCGGATATCCAAACTAACTATTCCAATACGGGCTCCAATACGCGCTGACTTCCTCGGACCAACACTCCCTTACGCCGATTCTTATGATGTTCTACTACCATAAATTTGAGACCTCATATAATGTTTGATGTTTGACTATAATAGAATTAAATTAAAGCAGCGGCAGTCTTTACAATGAAAAGAAACACAGTAAAGTCTTCAGCGGAGAATACTAAGGCGATTCCAGCCTTTCAATAAACAACATAATAACTACTCAATGCGTCAATAGCCTGTCCATCACATGATTAGATCACTTATTATATCCTGAAACTTTGAAGACCAGAACTGGTAAAATCGTGATATTTTCAATGTCTTATAACAATCTATAATTTAGATCAAAGTTCGGCATAAAAACACATGGACCGACAATACTCCAATACACAGTAAAACATCAAGACTTCCAATACACAATAAAACATCAATACACAGTAAGCGCTAAGCAGAGAATAGGAAGGTAATTCCAATCCTTAATACAGAGTCAAAATCAATTATTGATTACATCCATACAATTTAAAAAGATATCATCGATTTCTCTTCAGAAAGCCAAGAGGGACTTTCATACTGATACTTCTGGTATCCTCCTCTCTCTACTGAGAGCTTTGCTACCACTTTATTTTTATATATAATTAAGGATAGGCCTTCCCCGACCTTATATTTTACAATAGTAGGCTTTTTCCTTTTTACATAATGATTTAAGGCATGAAGCTTTATTCTCCACTCTTATCCTAATTTTTAAACTGAAAAAGATAACATGCTTTATTCTTTATTCTTATCCTATTTTAACTAAGAAAACATAGAAATTGCAAGCTAAAGGATCCCTCCCTTGCGTGTAAATTTTTTATTTGATTTTTGGAATGAGTTAGAAGGCTTTTTCCTTTTGAGTTGCATGCTCCTACATCAGACTCCCAAGGTTGAAAATGATCATGATCTCATCATCATGCATTTTGAGTCTTTGTCCTTATCTTCTAGGATCCCACACTTTGTTCTACAAGTCATCATCTGTTGTTGCTTTCTGCTTTTCTCTAGGTCTACATATCTTATGTTTTCTTGCTCCACTAGCTGCACTTTCACAATCTGTCCTTGTTTTCATTTTGCTGCTTCCCTTTTGTTTTATCGCTGCTGGCCTCTTCCAAGATACTTTCATCATCATCCACCTCATCAGTTCAATTTCTTCGTCTAACAGATTTTCTCCAGCATGTTCATTAAGACCTCTACTCACAAAACAATTGTTAGAATAAAAATCATAAGGCATGAGTGCCTTACTTCCCTCTGCTAGCATTTCAGTATACTGATCCCAATCATTCTTGAGATTATCACTCAGTCTATCCTCAGCATGATCTTCTTCGAGAATGCCTCTATATTCTGGATCATAAAAATAAACCTCTTTATTTTCATTCATCTCTGTCTTTATATTCTGAATATTTATCTTCTATACTTCTAGTCTCTTCTCTAGAAGACTTAACTCATGCCATAAACCTGTCATCTCCTTTGAGAAACTTTATGTGCAATCTGCGATACTTTCACAAGCAAAGCTTCCTGTTGTTACCATCTCATCATCTCTTATCAAAACATAATTCTGATTCTCAACTCCTGCAATAATCTCAGTTATATGTCCATCCCTTAATAAAAACAATTTTTCCTTATCAGCATTTATAACAAATTGATCATCATCATGTATCATCCCTGCATTCATACATAAACTTCCAGTTTGCACAAAATGTTGAACAGTATGAGCTGTTACTTCCCTTATCTGTGCTTCAGACTCATTCTCTTCTTCAACATCCATAAGAACTTCCTCTTGTGCTGTAACAGTTTCGCAAGATTGCACATCCTCCTGAGTAAAACCTATAATCACATCACAATTGTTAGCTACAAAAATACATGGTTTTACATTATCCACCTCATCTGGATTTACCCAATAACTCAAGAAATCATTAATGATCTTGTCCTCTGTTTCACCAATGGAAACCTCCTCTGCACCTGCAAACATACACAACTCATTAGTTTTAAAACCACAAGACTTTTTAGTCTTGACTGCTTCCTCCATCATTTTCCTTTGAACATATCTGCATGTGGAATCTGCAAATTCCCTCTCTGGCTCAAGAACTCTAAGTCCCTTTTTCAACAAGGCAATCACAATTTGTCTCAACCTTCTCTGCAATTGTCGCCAAATTACTCTCTTTCCCTTCAGTGGAAAGATCCATTTTCCTTTATGATATTCCTACTCTTGCAGCCATTCTTCTAGTACTTGCAATTGTACCTTTATTACTTCAATCTCTCTTTCTTGAACTTCTGCAGTCATCTCATCTCTATGGAAATTCTCTGAACCTCTTCCTCTACCTCCTTTTCCTCTAGAAAAACTCTTTCTGCCTCTTGCATCACCTCGTGTGGTTGCATGCTGGGTTGAGCTACTCCTAGCTCCCTCTTTAGGTGTTGTAGATCTTCCTCCACCACCTTGACTTCCTTTTCCTCTTAAAGTCCCTCTCCCTCTTGAAGACTGCTTCTTCACGAGTTTCTCACTCACCGTGAGTTGTACTAACCTCTCCAACAACAATCTCTCTTGCTGCCACTTACCTCACCAAGCTCTCCTCACTCAGTCTTTTGGTAAGTAATGGTTCACTGCCTCTGGAACCTTTCGAGCACTCTCCTCTGCTCTCTTCAGGCTATCTCTTCAACTCACCTTCTTCTTCAGGACACTGCAATTGTCCTCCTTATTCGGCCTTCAGATGAATACGAGGTTCACTCCCATCATCTTCTCTGCAACTTAAATCATAAAATTCAGATCAAAAAATCATCTCACCTTTAAGATCCTGCATGATCTTGTCTTCTTCTACTTCTGCAATCCTGTTTACTTGCAATTGTGTATGCTGCATATCAAATTTAAAAATATTCAAATAGAAAACTTCAGTTCTCAACAGAACTTTCCTGTCCTCATTCAGAAAATAAACAAATATCTTCAATAGAGCATTCTAGCTCTAATACCACCTGATGCAAGCGAGGCCTGCATTACCAAGGATCTCACAATATTGTGCATATAAAAATGCAAATACTATTTTTTTTTAAGCATCTGTTATCGACTCTCCGCCCTCAGATTTAAACAGTCCCTTACGCCGATTCTTATGATGTTCTACCACCATAAATATCAAACCTCATATAATGTTTGATGTTTGAATGTAATAGAATTAAATTAAAGTGGCGGCAGTCTTCACAATGAAAAGAAACAAAGTAAAGTCTTCAGTGGAGAATACTAAGGCAATTCCAGCCTTTCAATAAACAGCATAATAACTACTCAACGTGTCAATAGCCTGTCCATCGCATGATCAGATCACTTACTATATCCTGAAACTTTGAAGACGAGAACCGGTAAAATCGTGAGATTTTCAATGTCTTATAACCATGTATAATCTAGATCAAAGTTCGGCATAAAAACACATGGATTGACAATACTCCAATACACAGTAAAACATCAAGACTTCCAATACACAATACACCATCAATACACAGTAAGCGCTAAGCGAAGAATAGGAATGTAATTCCAATCCTTAATACACAGTCAAATTCAATTATTGATTACATCCATATAATTTAACAAGATATCATCGATTTCTCTTCAGAACGCGAAGAGGAACTTTCATAATGATACTTCTGGCATCCTCCTCTCTCTTCTGAGATCTTTGCTCCCACTTTATTTTTATATATAATTAAGGATAGGCCTTCTCACACCTTATCTTTTACAAAAGCAGGCTTTTTCCTTTTTACATAACGATTTAAAGCATGAAGCTCTATTCTCCACTCCTATCCTAATTTTTAAACTGAAAAAGATAACATGCTTTATTCTCTATTCTTATCATATTGTAACTAAGAAAACATAGAAATTGCAGGCTAAAGGATCCCACTCCATTGCATGTAGATATTTTATTTGATTTTTGCAATGAGTTGGAAGGCTTTTTCTTTCTGAGTCTCATGCTCATGCATAGGTAAAATGTAATTTATGTCGTCTAGAAACAATTGTAAGACATAATCATTCATAGTTTAATATACAATTAATGAAGCAATTTTTTTTTATTATGTCCCTACCCTTAGTAATGTTCCATCTAATCAGTTGTGATTTGGGTGAGTAGGAGATTGGACATGGCTTGGCTCTTTAGGTTTCCACAAGAGGAAATCAGACCCTGATTGGTTAGATGTTTTAAATTGTATTATGTTTTTGTTGTTGTTCAAGCATGACCATGCTTAATTCAATAATTGTTTCATGTTTGTGTTTCTTTCTGGGTTTCTGGTTTTGATTTTATTTTTTAATTTTTGTTTGGCTTGGTTTATGTTTTCTTTTTTCAGTCTTAATCTATAGCGAGCTCTAGTTGGTTGTTGGTTAGGAGGCTTAGGAGGTTGGATATAGTTGGTTGGGGTTAGAAGGGAGAGGAGGTTGCATATAGTTGGTTGGGGTTAGGAGGGAGAGGAGGTTGGATCCTTTTGCTTGGGATTAGGAGGGAGGATGATGTGAAAGAGAAGAGAAGAGAACACATGATTGGCTCCTATAGGGGAAAGGTATGTTCCTTTTGTTTTTTATTTGTAGTTTAGAATGGTTTTGTAATGGACTGTCTAAATTAATTGTGTGTGGTTGGAAAATTTTGTTATGCACATTTGTTTTCCTTAATACTTCTTGTTTTTGCTTTTTTTTTTTGTGGAATAGAGGCAAAAGAATTACAGATTCAACCAATAATTGTAGAATGCATGCTATGCGTTTTTTCTATTATTACATGTGAGAATATAAATTTTGATTCCCTAATCAATAGTTTATTCATAAATAAAACCCACTAAGATTTAAATACATGTGCTACTATTATAGTTATATCTTGTATTCCAACTCCATGTAAAGATAGACCCAGAAAAATTCATGATGTCTCATGCCTTGGATTTCTAAGACTGTGTATTCTAGAATCTAAATTTTGACTAGGCAATTTATTCACAAGTAAAACCCACTAATGTTTAAATATACATGTGCTACTATTATAGTTTTTTTTGTATTTCAACTCCATGTAAAGATAGACCCACAAACATTCATGATCTCTAACGCCTTAGATTTGTAAGACTATGTATTTAAGAGCTGGGGTAAATCGTTAAGTATTACTTTCATTGAATATTCTTGCATAGTTACACGTTTATTTTCTTTTATAATGTTAGATTTTAATAGAGTAAATTTTTTTTTTTTTACTATCCTTTGTTTCTTGTTTTGTCTCAAAGAAACCAGATAAAAATTTAATCTATAAAATCTTTTAAAAGAATTGGGATTTATCTGGATTATTTAGTTCTCCCACACTGTTAGGCCTCTATATATTTCAAATATACATCTCACACAACCCGAGTTCTCATAGGTATCGAAACCAATCTTCGCATGAAGATCAGCTCCCTTGCTTACTCCAATGAAATGTGTCGAGCACAGTTAGGTAAGTATAGAAGCCTACTGCAGGGAATGACCAACAGTGAGGCTGCGAATGAGTCATCAACCACAGTTTCGTTTTAACAGTTGCTCGTAATAAGGGCAATTTTTTTATTTATTTATTATATCCTTAATTAGACTTACCTGGACACACCTATAGTTTTTAGAAATATTTCTTCGCTTGGCCCTCAAAAAAATGAGGGTGAGTTAGTTAAACGTTACATTGTATCCACCTGAAAGGGTAGTTACTTAATTTGGCATGGCATTTTCATGTTGAAATACGACCATGTTCCGGTTTCTGTTTTGTTATTTCCTCTCCTACCAAGTAACGTAATGGGCTCTCCAATAACCTCCTCTACCTCTACCCAGTGTTGCTCACTGTTTAGCGGACAACGCCCTTCCTTTCTCCGCGGCAATAGGTCTTGTGATGTGTGCTAATGATGAGTACTTTAGGGTAGGCATGTTTATTTTGTGAATGTTGAAACAAATTATTATGTCTTTGCTTGAAATCAATCTCTTAGAGATGGTGTCATGAAAGTTTAGTCATTTTTATTCTCTTTTGAATTTACTATGAATATTTTTACTCGGTTAGTCAATATAAGTGTGCTTTCTATTTCTGAGCATTTTTGTAGCTTTAGCACATATAAGTGTGTTTTCTATTTCATCTTGGGAGATTATAGCCCAGCTAATCAAATTGAAATGACAGTGACATCTAAGGATGTCCGTGTCAACTGAATTGAATTGAAATCATAACAACATTGACAACATTCTATAACACAGAGTGGATGAAAATAAGTTGGAAAGGGAAGAGAGTAGATGGCAATTGCAAAACATATGTCAACAAATACTTTTGCTTCTCTCTATAAAATCAATATACCTATATCTGATATTAATATATAACATCTATCTATCTATATATTATATATATATATATATATATATAATATAATATATATTATATATATTTATATAATATGATATGCTTGCAGATCTGAAAATTAAAATAAAATTTAGATCAGGAAGCGTCCCGGCTTCCTCCACCAACTGAGGGAAATTGCGTTGCAATGTTTCTGCATTGATCCATTTTGCCTGTGATGGTGTGTGTCCCTTCCGACCAACCAAATATGAGAAGTATGGCTAATGTCGTGTATCCCGTTTCTTGAAGAATTGTATCTTTGAGCAGAGGACGCTGAAAATATGGAATATTATGAAGTGGATGATGAATTGTAACAGATTCCTCAAGGAGAGGTGGTTCAAATAATTTGAGATTATTAACATTAAGAACATCGTGGATACCAAGCTCGGAAGGCAAGTCCAAGCGATATGCATTTTCTCCAATTCATTCCAAAATAGTATATGGGCCATATCTCAGAGGGTGCAGCTTATGATGCTAGCCCTTGAAGCGTTGCTTCTCCAACAAGAGCCACACACGATCTACAGGTTGAAAAGACAAGTGTGTTCGCTGATTGTCATGTCTCTGTTTGGCACGAGCTTGGGCTGCTTGCAAAGCAGCAGTTACTTGAGCTTGGGATTGAGAAATGGAGTGCATAAAATGATCAGCTGATTTTTGTTCCTGTTGTTGATGTGCAGACCCAGAAGGGGTGATTTCCAATGGCATCTCAGAGGGTGCACTTGGTTGAAAACCAAAGCAAACCTCAAAAGGTGAGAAACTAGTTGAGGAGTGTGTTTCTCGATTGTAACTATGTTGAATGATGTGAAAATATGTATCCCACTGTTTGTTTTTGGAAAAGTAGCTGTGAAGCAAGTGAACCAAAGTACGATTGACAACTTCGGTTTGTCCATCTGTTTGTGGGTGGAAAGCAGTGGAGAAACGAAGTTGGCAACCCAACAAAGACCAAAGAGTATGCCAAAAGGTACTGAGAAAGCGAGAATCACGATCTGAAATAATGCTAGTTGGCAAACCAAAGTGTGGCCATACATGATGGAAGAAGAGATCTGCGGTTTGAGCAGCAGAAGTAGTCTTATGACAAGGAAGAAATATAGCCATCTTGGAGAAACGACATACCACTACCTAGATAGCATCATGTTTACGAAAAGTAGTAGGAAGGCCACTTAAAAATTCCATGGAAATGGATTCCAAAGGATGAGAGGGAATTGGTAATGGCCGATACAAACCATGCTTACGATTTGAGGGCTTGCTTTGTGAACAAAGAGAACATTTATGAATGAATGTTTCCACTTGCTTTGGTAAAGCAAGCCAATAGAAGTGGCGTTGCAGATTGAGAATGGTCTTGGCTGTGCCAAAATTCCCTCCGCATGAAGATGCATGCACTTCACGGATAAGAATGAGATGATCATCAGATTGTGGCACGCCTAGTTGGTTGAATTTATACAACCAACCGTCACGAATGGTATAATCAAGAAAGGGAGTTTGGTTGATGACTGTAAGGTGTTGCAAAGCTTCCCATATCTCACCAAAGACTGGATCCGTTGCATACATATCTTTCCAAGCATCATATGCAGCACAACGCACCTCTAGAATGTGTAGGACCTGAGCAGGCGGTCGACTTAACAAATCAGCCATCTTATTACTTGTCCCCTTCCTGTATTTAATCACGAGATGGAATTGTTGAATGTAAGAAGCCCACATTAAATTGCGTTTCTCTTGAATCTTTCATTGTGAGTTGATGAAGATTAGCGGATAATGATCTATATGGAGGATGGTCTCTTTGCCAAGAATGTAATGGCGCCATTGCTTCAAATCTTGCACTAAACTGTAGAATTCCTTGTCATAGGTGCTTTACATGAGCTTAGCATCTGCAAGTGGCTCAGAATGGTATGCCACAGGGTGGCCTCCCTGTTTAAGAACAACTCCAATAGCGAATTGAGAGGCATCAGTTTCTATCTCAAATAGTTGATTCATATCTCGCAAGCGAAGAACATGAGCAGAGCATAAGGCACTCTTGAGTTGAGAAAAATGTTTCTCAGATTCGGCATCCCAAATAAACTTTGCTTGATGAGACAACTAGTGCAAAGGGCAAGCTAACTGTGAAAAATGAGAGACAAACTTTCTGTAGAAATTAATACCTCCCATGAAGCTCTTGAGGTCATGTGCATTGGAAGGGGCTGGCCATTGCGCCAAGGCTTGTACACGAGAGGGATCTGGGCAAACCCCTTTTTTGTCAATAATAAATCCCAAATATTGAACTGATGTTTATCCAAAATAGGATTTCTTTTCTTTGACCTCAAGGTGATGTGCTTGCAATAACTCTAGTATGGTGCGAACATGCTGAAGGTTGTCTTCCCAAGATTTACTGAATACTAAAATGTCATCAAGGTAGATGACCACAAACTTACCCAAAGGTGCCCGGAAAACATTATTAATGAATCTCATAAAGGTGGCTGGTGCATTGGTCAATCCAAATGGCATGACCAACCATTCAAATAGCCCAAACTTTGTTTTAAAAGCAGTTTTCCATGTGTCGGCTACATGCATGCGAACTTGATGGTAGCCTGTAGCTAAATCCATCTGTGTGAAGAAACAAGCCCCATGTAAATGGTCGAACAAATCCTTAATGCGGGGAAGGGGGTAGCAGTTTTTAACAGTGGCTTTATTAAGGGCTCCATAATCTGTCACAAGGCGCCATTCAAAAGTATCTTTTTTTGGAATAATAAAATTTGGAGACTTCTGAATATGACCGGATGTCAACAATTCTTCAATTTGGCATTCGATCTCAGTTGAATCTCGAGGAACAAGGCAATAAGATAGGGCATTGGGTAAGGAAGCGCGAGGAATAAGATCAATGTGGTGTTCAACAGAGCGTGCTGGAGGCAGCCCTGTGGGTTGGGCGAAGACATCTCCAAATTCATGGAGTAGAGGAGCCATTGAAGGAGGGACTGGATTGGTGAGGTTGTCTCGCTTGAGAGGGCGAACCAAGCACAAAGAAACATCTTGGTTTAAATTGACTCTCATAATGGGAGCTTTGCCAATGGAAGGTTGGGTTGATGTGCTAGCTGAGGATGTGAGCACATAGGTGCGCCCATTGTGCTGCAAGTGGTATTGGTGATCTGTAGCATGATAAACAACATTTCGAGCCTCTTGGTATGGAATTCCTAGCAATAAATCAACACAATCTAGAGGAGAAGCATCACATACCACAGTATCACGGAAAGGTCCAATAGCAAAGGTGACAACACAACATTGTGAGATGGTAAGATGAGGACCATCCTTTCTGACCCAACCGAGCTGATACGGGTGGGGTGAGGAGTGGTGGGAAGGCAAAGGCATGCAACTAAGTCTTGTGACACAAGATTATTTTGACTCCCATTGTCAATAATAAGCGTGGCGAGCTCATGTTTGATTTGACAATTATTAGTAAACAAAGGCGTAACAGAGGTGTTTGTTGCATTAGCAGTCATGAGGATGAGAGAGGGTTCCACTTCAGTTGGATTTTCGAGAGAAAGAGTTGGAAGTGGGTTAGTGGCCTTTGATTGTTCGACCTCTGTAAAAAGAGTTTTATGGGGGCAGAGATTTTTCAATACTCGACAATCTGTAGAATCATGTGAGTTGGTCTTGTGAAATGTACACCAGGGGGTGCGGTGAGGTGTGGGTGATGAAGCAGAGGCGACATTAGAAGAATCAAAGGAAGATGGACCATTTCTGGCTTGAGGATATCGGATTCGAGTACCCACTTTGCGTTCCACTGCCAGGGCTCGAATAAAGGCCTTCTCTAATGAAGCACTATCAAACAACTCAACTTCACGACGAAGAAGTATTAGCAAACAAGAATTAGATTTGATAATTAGTACCTCGTCTCGATCGGATATATGGAGTTGAATGCGCAACTTGCAGAAGACATCAATGTAGGCTTGCGCTAACTGATTGCGTAGTTGTCAAAGCTGCAACCATTTGGCAAGGAGATTTTGTATATATCCTGGAGGATAGAAGTGTTCATGTAAGGCCTCACAAAAGAGATTTGAAGATGTGATAGGCGTCGATTTGGTGTCGGCTTGTTCTCCAAGTTCCACAACCAAGGACATATTCTCAAGATGAGTATCCCACAATGTTTGTGCTAGGCCTTCTAATTGTAGACTGGCGACCTGAAGTTTCATCTCCTCGTCCATTATTGGAAAGGTTCGAAAATAGTTGGACAGGCTGCGGATCCAAGAATCAACAGTCTCACCATTCATTTTCCCTGAGAATTTGGGCAGTTGAAAGTGTGCATCAAGTTGCATTGGCCGTGGATGGCGTTGTTGTTGTTGCAGCATAATTAGCTCTTGAAGGGCCCTAAAAAAAAATCTTCGAACAGGCGGATTTCTTCCAAGATCTTACGCTCTGATACCAATTGATCTGCTTGCAGATCTGAAAATTAAAATAAATAGAGAATCAAAGAACATACTGTAGACACAAACACTGGAATAACACAGGTCTGCAAACAATACCACTATTTTATTTATGAAGAAGAGATGAGCCTGTTCAAAACAACGCCATCATTCTCTTTATTACAAAATATAAAATCAAACAACATAATTAGATAAATCCAATAGATTTTAGCTGTTTCCTTTTTCAGATGTTTCCAATGAAATAGTACGCTTTTTCTTGGTTGCCCAATCAGTGAGATGTTGCTGATTTTTGTGTCCTTTCTGGTTGCCATATATGTATATAATATATATATAATATATATATATAATATTATATATAAATATAATATATGTTACAGTTTATTACCTTTTATTTCATGTGAAATGCTTGCGGAAATTTATAAAGCACAAATTTCTATTGCGTATCACATTTATTTATTTTGACTTTGATTTGAAAGAATATTTAAATTTCTTATGATATGAAACATATAGACTTAGGAGGGAGCAGAGAAGAGAAGAGCTGAAACTTAAGAAGGATGCTCTTCACAACAATGTAATTGAATTCATGATATAAATCGACACGATAATAGTTAGATTTCAAATAATATTTAAGTAATTATTTTTTTATTATTAACTCACAATGAAAATGCTACAAAATATTTAATTCTCTTATGATATGAAATAGATTATATGGAAGATGCTTTTTATAAGAGTAAGATATTGTGCTAGAAAAGGTACATGTAGCGTGAAAGTTGCTAGAAGGTCCAAATCATATAGGAGTAGCAAGTAGATGAAGTGTAATTGGTTAACACAAAGAAGTGTAATTGGTGAAGAAAATTTATTATTATTGTTGAGATAAACCTCAATAAGTAAAGAAAGCTATAATAAATATATAATC
This sequence comes from Pinus taeda, assembly GCA_000404065.3. Taxonomy (NCBI): domain Eukaryota; kingdom Viridiplantae; phylum Streptophyta; class Pinopsida; order Pinales; family Pinaceae; genus Pinus; species Pinus taeda. The sequence continues at coordinate 27,508 of APFE030387431.1, forward strand.
GAACATTTTCATTTTGACACTAGGTTGCCCCTTCTCACAACAGTCATGGACAGACTTGGCCAAAGCTATCATGCAGGAGTGTGTTTTTTTATTGTGTTTCTCATGTTTTTCTAGTATACTTTTTAAATTTTTTATTATTTTTTTATGAGTTTGGTTTTCAAATTTTTAAATTTAAATTTATTTCTACCATCATTTTATAATTACAGTCTTTCAAATTATTTATTTTGAACTTAAAATATTAATAATATTTTATTATTTTTTAATGAAGGGTTTTTTTCATAATAATTATATAACAAAATTTCTAAGAAACTTTATGTAAAAACTTTTGATATATTTATTTTTGAACCTCACATTTCAAAATTTAATTTTTTGCATTTTAAAACTTGGACATGTAAAACTTCTCTTTATTTTAAATTTCCAATGTCAAAATTTAAATCTTAGCACACTGTGAAGACCCATTTAAATAATAACAATTGTAAAATCAGATCTAAAAATTTCCATGTTTGATAAATCTAAAATTGCATTTTTAATAAGCGAACCACATTTAACAATCACTACTTGGACAATTGTACTATTTGATTTTCAATTCCACCACTTAAAATTTGATGCTTATACACACATTTATATACTCCAATGACATTTATAACATTACATTTGTTAACTTTAGAAAACCTTATGTTAAAATCTGATAGATCTATGAAAGTAGAACATTATAAATAGAAGCTTAAATTTATGTATTTGTGTTATGATGTGTTGTAGTGTTTTGTGTTTTATCATGTTAACATCAATATCAAATATTATGTTGTCTTTGTTGTGTTTGTGTGTATAAGGTGATACACACAACACTCTCTGTTTAAGTTAATATAACTATTCAAAATGTTTGAGAAAGACATACTTTTATTCTAATCATATGATATTTCATTTATAATTTAGTTTTACCAAAGTAATTTAAATACTTTTGATGTTTAACACACCTATGCTAGAAAATTTGTGTTTCATTAATTCTATGTTAAACTATAATGGTGAAACAATTGTAAGACATAATCATTCATAGTCATATAATAATAATAGTTAATAAAGTTAATAATAATAATGAAGATTTATTAAAATTAATAATAAATTTTGATATTGTTATTAAAGTTACTATTAATAATTATTAATATTAATATTTATTAATATTAATAATATTATTAATATTAATAATATTACCTAATTTAAATCTTAGATTAATATAATATATATAAAAATATTACTATAAAATAATAATATTATAAAGTGAATTTTATAAATATTTTATTAAAATTATTAGTACACTCATAATATTAATAGGTTAAGTCCGTATTATACTTTGTTATATAATAGTATGTAAACATTATATATTAAGTATTCATATTAATCCATATTAGTATTGCCAATATTAATTAGATATTTAATATTTAGTATATTATTAGATTAAATAGTATATTAGTATATTGTATTAATATTAAATTTATTTAAAATATATTTATATTAATATTATAATTTAATTATAAATTTTAATTTTTCATAGTGATATATAATTATAATTAATTATATTTATTATTAAGGGTTTATTGATGTTTTATAAAGTTTAACCATTAAATTTATATTATTATTATTAAAATTAATTATAATAAATTTATTAAGGTTAATAATAATATTAAAGATTAGAATTAACGAATATGATCAACCACTGTATTTTATGATTGAATGTGGTCAATCACTGTCAAAATGCACAATCATAACCTATGAAAGAAAAGTGTGGTGTGAAACAATTGGTAATAGTGTTTAGCCATGGAAAATGTAGGTGAACCATAGTGAATCACCATGAACCATAGTCATAGTCACACAATTGTCAACCATATACATATAATTGTGAGCCATACTTAAAACATAGTTTATGATGATTAGACATAGTGAACTTGGAAATGTATAGCCAACTATGGTTAGCCATAGTGAAACAATGTGTTCATTATCTTTAGGTTTATAATTGTTGAGATTTTCTGTTTCACAAAATAGGCAAAAAATCCCTCAAGTATGAGAATGATAGGAATTTGTTGCTAGATTAGCTCCACGTTGTTGGGAGAGAGTTAATGCATCCTATATTTGATGTGAGAGGATTTATGAGGCAGTTAGATTCTCTTAGGTATAAAACAGGTATGCATACGGATTGTTTGAGCGTGAGAGTTTGTGAGGAAATTGATTAATTTTTGTAATCTCCTCTTCGATAATAAAGATTGCCGATGCCTATGTTTGGTGGATGTAAACCAGATTGGTTGGGTGAACCACGTTAATCTGTTGTCTCCTATGTATGGTTATTTGCTATGTATATTATTTATTTGTTTGCTGCAAACCTTTCCCTCTAGCAAACGGTATCAGAGCATGTTGGAGGTGTCATGTGAGCCTGCCTCGTGGTGCGTATCAGGTTGATTGATGCCACGAGAAGATGTATACCTACGTGTGAATGCGTGAGGGTGCTCACGGTGCCTATGCATTGGTGCGGTGCCTGTACATTGCTGCGTAGAGGATTTCATGATATGTGACATCGCTGGTGCATGGGAGGACATATGTGACAGCGTTGGTGCATGGGAGGACATAAGTGACAGTGTTGAAGGTATTCAAGCCTGTTTTCTTTTTAATATGCTCCCATTTATGTACGCCCTCCCTGTTTTCTACATTGTCAACGCTCCATACCACAGTTTTCTTCAAACGCTGTTTTGAAAATTAAAATGTTGTTGAGCCTCCCATACGCTGCTTATTGGGCTACCATACCAATAACACAATCCAGATTACCTTAGCGGATGGTAATTAGGTCGTCGTAGATATAAGAAATAATTATTATTACAGCGAGCGATGTTGCAGGTTAGTTGTTGGATTTTCAATTTCCTCTCACAGTCACATCTCGATACACAAAGATACAAGCAATATTCATCACTGGAACCGTCCAAATGACAATTTGAATGCATCAAATAAACAGAAAGTTTTTTGTGCATGGAATATTTATGTTCATTTTGTAACATTTTATAATTATGTTAGCGATTTGTACTTGAGTACAGTACAACGGAAAGAATTTTTTTTTTTAAAGCAAAGGCAGTAAGGCATAGGCAGTTTTTTTTTTTAGATTAACTTCTTTTATTTAAAGTTGGATTTGGAGATTTTTGTCTGTTTTTTTGGTTGATACAAGATGGCGAAAAATTAGAGTGCCCGATTTGAAATTGAGAAGTTTAATGGAAAAAATAATTTCGAGATCTTGAAGGTGAAGATGCATGATCTCCTTGTCCAACGAGGAGTGGCAAAGGCGTTGATGGGTAAATCCAAACAACCTTACAACACCACAGATGATGAGTGGGACGAGATGGATGAAAGAGCAGTTAGTGCTATTCGATTATGTCTCACGGATAATGTCGTGTTTAATATCGTGTCGGAGACAACAACTGCTGGTTTGTTGACGAAACTGGAGAAACTGTACATGACCAAATCCTTAACCAATAGGATTCTCCTGAAGCGACAGTTGTACAGTTTGCGAATGAAGGAAGGTACATCAATTGTTGATCATTTGAATGCTTTTAATGCTCTTTTGGTGCAATTAAAAAGTATAGAAGTAAAAATTGAATCCGAGGATAAAGCTATTACTTTATTGTGCTCGTTGCCTGAGTCATGGGATCATTTTGTTACATCTATAAGTCTTAGTTCATCAGAAACTATTCATTTTGATGATGTAGTTGCATCTTTAGTATCGGAAGAAGCAAGGAGAAGGTCGCATTCAGAAACCTCTACATCAGAAGCTATGATGGTTAGAGGTGGTTCGAAAGAAAGACGCTCTAGTGACCGAGCGACTCACGTTCAAAGTCGAAAGGGAAGAAGAGTAAGGTAAAGTGTTGGTTTTGTGGCAAATCGGGGCATTTAAAGAAGGACTGCTCGAAGCGAGAGCAGCAAACTTCTAAAGCAGATTCTTCGACGGAGAAGAAGGAGGCAAATATGACAAATACAGGTTCAGCATCTGGTTCAGGTATGAGTGATAAAGTATTATCAGTTAATGTGTCAAGTCATGATCAACATTGGTTGTTAGATTCTGGTGCATCAAACCACATGTGTATTCATAAAGAATGGTTTAAGGCATATAAATCAATTAATGATGGAGTTGTGTACATGGATAATGATATAACATGTAATATTGTGGGGATTGGGAGTATACAACTGCAAATGTTTGATGGGACAACTAAGATGTTAACTGATGTGAGACATGTACCAAATTTAAGGAAAAATTTGATTTCATTAGGAGCACTTGATTCAAATGGATATAAAACTGTAATTCAAGGTGGAGTAATGAAAATTTAGAAAGGTATTTCACTAGTTATGAAAGCTAAGAAGGTAGGAAATTTATTTCATTTAGAAGGAGGTACAGGGTCAGATTATGTGTCTACGGTGTCTGAACATGACATTAGTTCCATTCACTTATGGCATCAAAGATTGGGGCATATGAGTGAAAGAGGGTTAAAAATTTTGGCTGATTGCAAGTTACTTCCAAATCTAAAGTCTGGAAAGTTAGATTTCTATAAGCATTGTCTGTATGGAAGACAAAGTAAACAAAAGTTTAAAACATGCAAACATACTAGTAAAGGAATACTCGACTATATCCATTCATATGTTTGGGGTCCAGCCCCTACAACCTCATATGGTGGCTCGTCATATTTTGTATCGTTTATTGATGAATTTTCTAGGAAAGTGTGGGTCTACATGTTGAAAAGGAAGTCTGATGTTTTTTCAGTTTTCAAGTAGTTTAGAGCATTGGTAGAAAACAACACTGATAGAACAATAAAATGTTTAAGAATAGACAATGGTGGTGAGTTTACTTCCAAGGAGTTTGAAGCTATTGCAAGGATGCAGAGATCGAGAGACATAAGACCACGGTTTATACTCCTCAGCAAAATGGAGTTGCTGAATGCATGAATAGGACTCTTCTAGAGAGAGCAAGGAGTATTATGCTGAGTAACGTTGGGTTGCAAAAGGAGTTGTGGACGGAAGCAGTGGCAACAACTTTTTATGTGATAAACCGATCTCCATCGACAGCGATAGACTGCAAGATTCCGCAAGAGGTATGGAAAGGACACCCTTGTGACTATTCTAAACTCAGAGTGTTTGGTTGTGATGCATATGCTCTAGTGCCTAAACATCAGCGAACTAAGTTAGATCCAAAGCCTAAAAGGTATATCTTTGTTGGGTATGGTGTTGGAACAAAGGGATATAGATTGTGGGATCCTACTACCCGCAAAATCATCATCAACAGAGATGTAAAGTTTAATGAATCCTCTCTTGTACAGTTAGATGTAGATAGTAGATTGAAACAGGATGATGTATCTAATTTTCAGCACATTCAGTTTGATAGCATTTCTAATGATAGTCATGATGACCATAGTTCAGATACTAGTCATGAACAGGTTTCAGAATCAAAACATGAACATGGTTCAGGTATAGATCATGAACAGGTCTCAGATACTGATCATCAATAAATTCCTACAGATGGTAGTCAACCAATCGAGGAAGCGCCAGAAACATCCTTAAGGAGGTCGACAAGAATCAAACGGCCACCGAGAAGGTATGATGATTATGTTACTTCAGTTGCATTTACTGCTAATGACGATGAACCTCTGTGCTATCAGGAAGTAATAGAAGGTTCGAACAGTGACAAGTGGAAAGCAGCCATGAAGGATGAAATCATGGCCTTAGGTAAGAATGACACATGGGATCTGGTTGAGCTTCCGAAAGACAGGAAAACTGTAGGGTGTAAATGGGTTTTCAAGCTGAAACGGGGTGTGAATGATACAGAAGACAGGTACAAAGCGAGGTTGGTTGCAAAAGGGTTTTCTCAGAAAGCCGGTATTGACTTTCATGAGATTTTTTCACCAGTGGTCAAAATAGTTTCAATTAGAATTGTGTTAGCATTAGTGGCTTTGCTTGATTTAGAGTTGCAGCAATTAGATGTTAAGACTGCATTTCTACATGGAGACTTAGATGAGGAAATTTATATGGAACAACCGGAATGTTTTGTTCAGCATCGCAATGAGAAATTTGTCTGCAGGCTCAAGAAATCATTATATGGCCTGAAGCAGTTGCCTCGGCAGTGGTATAAGAAATTTGATTCTTTCATGTTGAGTCAGAAATATGTTAGAAGTGAATATGACCATTTTGTTTATTTTAAGCAATTTAATAATGGCATATTCATTATCTTAGTATTGTATGTTGACGCTATGATTTTAGCAAGCAAAAGCATAGAAGAAATCAACAGGTTGAAGGCTCAAATGGTAAGGACATTTGATATGAAAGATCTAGGAGCAGCAAGACAGATTTTGGGCATGGAGATTTTCAGAGACAGGAGCAATGGTAAGCTATGGCTATCACAACAGAAGTATATTGAGAAAACAACAAAAGTATATTGAGAAAATACTTTTGAGATTTGGTATGAATAATGTGAAGACTGTGTCAGTCCCTTTAGCTTCCCATTTCAAGCTTTCTTTGAGTTTATGTCCTAATACAGATGAAGAAAAGGATTATATGTCTCGAATTCCTTATGCCAATGTAGTAGGGTGTTTAATGTATGCGATGGTTTGTACTCGACCAGATACTTCACATGCAGTTGGGGTTGTCAGCAGGTATATGGCAATCCGGGTAAAGAACATTGGTCCAGCATGAATGGGTGGCTTCAGTATTTGAGAGGCACAAGTAGTTATTGTATCACTTACAATAAGAGTAGTGAATTTGTTTGCGGATATGTTGATTCCGATTTTGCAGGTGATTTGGATAAGATAAGGTCAACATCAGGGTATGTCTTTACTCTTGCAGGTGGAGCTATTAGCTGGATGTCAAAGCTAAAAAACATTGTTGCTTTATCCACTACTAAAGCAGAATACATTGCTGCTTCTCATGCTTGCAAAGAAGCGATTTGTTGAAAGGTTTGTTTGGTGAATTTGGTAGGTTGCACGACAACATCAAGTTATTTTGTGACAGTCAAAGTGCAATAAATTTGGTTAAGAATCCGGCCTATCATAGTAAATCAAAGCATATACCGATCAATTACCATTTTGTAAGACAAGTTATCACTAAAAGGGGAGTCTCTCTTGAAAAGGTGCATACAAAGGAGAATTGTGCAGACATGTTCACGAAACCAGTTTTGTTAGAGAAGCTACGCTGGTGTTTGGCTTCACTTGGTTTGCAGAAAAGATAAAATAATAAAGAAACAGGGCATCAGGCTAATTGTTGTCAAGGTGGAGATTGTTGAGATTTTTTGTTTTAAATAAAATAGGCAAAAATATCAGTAGGTGACAACAATAGGAATTTGTTGCTAGATTAGCTCCAGGTTGTTGGGAGAGAGTTAATGCATCCTATATTTGATGTGAGAGGATTTACGAGGCAGTTAGATTCTCCTAGCTATAAAACAGGTATCCATACAGATTGTTTTTTGGAGAGAGTTTGTGAGGAATTGATTAATTTTTGTAATCTCCTGTTTGATTAATAAATATTGCTGATGCCTATGTTTGGTGGACGTAGCCCAAATTGGTTGGGTGAACCATGTTAATTTGTTGTTTATCCTGTGCATGATTTTAATAGCTGTGTATATTATTTTGTCTGTTGTGCATCTTGGCTCTAACAATGCCAACTGGAGATATATCACATTAGGTTGTTTTCAGGTTAGATAACATTGTTGTGGAAGTGGTCATCAATGGAGATGAATAACGGGATGTCGCTGAAGATTTAAAGTGACGGAGGAAGGTGACAGAGAAGGTTTTTAGGAACATGTTGGGTATGTGTGTAGTGTTGGACAAGAGGCTTGAATTACTAGAAAAAGAGAGGGATGATAAGGCAAAGGCCATGAAACATAAATTGGAATGGTTGAGCGCCATAATGGAGCATCGACTGCTTCACATGGAATCAGACATCTTGATGGTGAAGATGAGAAGACAAGTGGTGGACTAGGCATCAAATGAGGAGGAAAGGCAGGGCTCGCTGGAATCAAACCTGACTTTGCAAGCAGGGACGCACGCAAGAGCATGAAGAGAAACTAATGGAGCTCATGGACAGCAGGTGCCACAAGAGAAGAACCCTGACATGGATCCTGACCCCTCTCGAGAAAATTATAATTAATTTAGTATTTATGTAGGTATAAGATATTTTTGGGGCAATTTTGCAAGATATTTGGACTGTTTCAATGTAATAGGTTAGATTAAAAAAGCCACTGAAAATAGGAAAACTAGGATATAACTCTTTTGAAATTTTGACACTGTTGATGAAAACGCTGAATTTAAATGCAATTAGCCATGTTTCTTGAGGCTTATAATATAATACAAAATAAATGCCATGTTTAAAAAAAACAATGTTTTCTTTAATCATAATGTTTTTTTTCACTTTTTTCATTAATATATTTTATTAATCATGTATTTTTTAATAGTTTAATTATTTAATTGTTGCCGACCATTTTTTTGATAAAACTATGTTATCATGTACTAATAGGTTATTAGCAATTTGATTCCCCCTCCATCAAGATTGTGGTGCTTAAATCATGCATTTAATATAACTAAGTTATATGATCACATTCACCTCATAAAGGTTCTCTACTTTTTGTATAAGAGGCAACAATTTATTATATAAATGATTAAAATATATAATAAACGTTTTTATTTATTTAATATTAAAAAAATTAAGTGAGAAGAGTTTTTTTAATGTTAAATTAACTTACATTAATTTATTTATTTAATAGTAGGTGACATTTATAAGTTAAATTCTATTTTAATTTATTAAAATTATACTTTTATTTATAAATAATTAATAAAAGTTTAGTATAATTATTTATTAGACTTTTTTACTTTTTATTTTTAAGTAGGTATTTTGCATTACGTCAAATGAGGATTATATGACCAATTTTTTTATGCTTCCACTCAAATGGAAACCAAATCAATAACATAAGTCAAAGTTTTGAGGTTGCTAAGACCTCGTCTAACTAGAGCATCTTGTAAATATAAACTTATAAAAACATAGTGGTTTTGCTAGGTGTTGACATACATCAACATGAGAAGACAAAAGAGACTACTAGTGCTGCAGGCAAAAAACAGTAAGTCATAACAACTATTGAGAAGAATCTCCACGCATTTGTGTTGGCTAGTCACTACCCTCATCTGAGGAGTAGGAGATGTTAGCTAATTTCCTAGCTAGACTGGTAAACTTGCGGTCTATACTGTCAAACGTTTCCACTAGCTATACCAATATGATATATTTTTCTTGTTTATTCCTCTTGTACCTCCTTGTTCCACATGCAATATTCAAATGACATTTAACATTGTGTCGTCTTCATGCCATGATTGATGTA
>APFE030387433.1:0-19175 GCA_000404065.3 Pinus taeda
TTGCCTATCTCAGCCCTACTTACTGATCCAGTTGCAGATTTGTTTGCTCTGAGGAGAGAAGGATCTCTAGGCCCTTTTTGAGTTTTAGATTTCCCCCGTGAGAGATGAACACATAGCTCTGCTATATCATGAAGTGGAAGTTGAGATATGTCTCCTTTTCCCATCATGTTCAAAATATCTATCCATTCATCTCTAATGGCTTTTAATAGAAGGGCTTTCAAAGTTTCCTCATCTAAGTTACTCATTTTTGCTCTTTTCAGGTTATATTGAAACCTTTCAAGTAAATCCTCCAAATTTTCATCTTCCATTTGCACCATCTTGAATACCTCATTCTTGTGATTGTTGGGCATACAATAGTCCAGGTACCTATCCAAAAATGTTTGTTTCATATCATTCCAAGTACTAATGGATTGAGTGAGTAATCCCATGAACCATTTCAAGGCTGCCCCTTTCAATGTTGAAGGGAACAGTTTGAGTTTCTGAGCGTCTTCCAGATAATCATAAGTTTGACATACGACCTCAAACTCAAATAGAAATGTTTCAGGGTCCTCATTTCTTAATCCATGAAAGTTTGGGAGGACAGATGGCGAAATGTTCTTCATTGTGGCTCGGGAGTCATCATCGACTATAGGAAATCCAAATGAATTGTCTCCATTCCTATTTCCTCCATTATTACCTCTACCTCCTCCATTATTTCCTCCTCCACCTCTACCTCTACCTCTACCAAGTCCGGTTTCTCTTTCTTCTGCCATGGTAGTTTCTTCAAAGACCTCAGAGTTCTCTGGTTCCTCTACCAAGGGTGAGTGAGGAGGAATTTCTCTTTCTTCCTCAGGTGATTCTATTTCTTCAATTACAATCTGTCTCCCTGTAGAAGGAAGGAAAGAATTTCCTTCTGATTCAGATTCAATAGATGGTGTGGGAAAGTCAACTACTGCCTCTTGAATTCCAGGAATCCTAGAGCTAGGAGTATGAGTTGGAAATGATGGAGGTGTCTCTTGCCTATTTCTTGAAGTAGATGGAATTTTGAAAATCGAACTCTTGGCTCTAGCTAAAAACCTTCCCCTAGAATCTCTTGCTCTATGCATGTCATTTTTATTTTTCTTCAAGTTAGGGTAATAATTCTTTTTCTGATCTTCCAGATCACTCTAGGTGCAAGAAGAGAGCATACTCAAGAAACTATTAAACCAATAACTTTCTCTTTTCTGATCCTCGAGATCACAGTAGGTGCAAGAGGAGAGCATACTTTGAGAGGTTATTAATTTTCCTTCCTTGAAATTTTCTTGTTTTTATATTTTTTTTTTAGAAATTGGCTACCTAATTTCACTTCCTCGGAAACGGCGCCAAAAATGTTTGGTCAATTTAGTGATGTCTAAATTGCAACTTTTAAATGTTAGCCCGGGGCTCGTAAGCTGATGAAGTGAGGTGTACTGTATGTACTTAGCCAACTATTTCTTAAGCTTTTGTTGTTTTTAACTTTTTAGGTTTGTTTTCAAGTATATCTCTCCTAATGTGATGTGATGGAAATGAAATAAAGTGAGTGAAGTGTGTGAGATTGTGATGTGCTTTTTACAATTTAAAAGTATTCTACAAGAAAGCTTGAAATGAAATAAACTCTTAAAGGAAAATAAAGACATTTAAATAAAAGACTAATGACATTGGCCCAGTGCCTCTGCTGTAGCAAGGAAATGAAAATGAAATCTATGTCAAATAACAACTAAGCAATGTGAAACTAAAGTAAATCTATCTAAAAGAAAGACTAGTCACAAATACTTTAACTTCTTCTTAACCTCTTGCCTCTTAACTGAATATATCATGTGATAAAAAATTAAGAACAAGTCAAGCAATTGTGAGTTCTTAAATAACTAAACCAAGCTGTGTTAAGTGATATTTTGGTCCTCAATAAAGATATTAAATTATGAAGAAGGAACCATCAATAGATAAACAACTTGATATCTAAAAACAAAAAGCAAATATGCAAATTGACTAAGTGATAATGAGGAAATAAAGGCTGCAAAACAAAGAAGGTCAGCAACATAGACAAGATGATCACAAGTGTCACTAGTTATGAAAAAGAAAAGAAAGAAACTGTCCCAGGCACGCCTAAGAAACCTGCATAACACATTGATCAGTCATGAAAAAGTACAGAATTGTAAACAAGCAGAATTTGAAATGTATGTACAGCTATCAAAACTCAACAATCAAAGGTAGTATATACATGAAATCAGAAAACGAAATGCAGGAAATTAAAAGTACTGTACAGGCCTTTAGTAAACAGGGGCCCTCTGCCTACTCCAGCCGTTTCAAAGATCAATCACATGCGTAAATGGAATAACAGTCTTCTCATATATTATGCATGAAAATAGAAAATACAGTGGGATTTCAAAATCATATAACAACAGCTAACAACTAACTTGTCCAGCATTCAAAGACGCTTTATTTATAACTGAAGAAGGCGAACTAACTTAATGAAATCTAAGTAATTCGAACAGCTGAATAAAAACACGTAGTCTTGCTACGTCCTCGGATTTAGGCAACGGTCATTGTGGGCATTCAATCCGCTGTTGGATTATGTTTCCCACTATCTTCATACTGAGGACGATGCCACCTATTCTTCACGTGCTCTAAAACAGAACATGCAGAGCTGTGCCACCACCAATGACCTCCGTTGACCGAAGTTATCTCCTCGTTGACCGCGGGCTTGGATGACTGGTTTGGATGATCTGGAGGGACACACACCATGTCCTTGGTTCCACGAACTTGCCCATGTGGCTCTTCTTCCCGGAGGACACCTGGAACATAGCATTTAATAAAACAACTGCGGAATCCGGGGTTGGCTGCGGAAACCGGGATCAGCTGCGGAAAACCCTGTATGAGCTGTAGAAAGCAGCACCTTGAACCAAAATTCTAAACCAAACAAAGTCATTAGCATAATTAGAAAATCATGTGAAAAGTCCTAAAATACAATGATTTGAGCAATTTGATGGAGGGAATGAGTGGAAAAATAAGGAAATGAATAGGAAAAAGAGGTTGGGAGGATGTGTAAAGAAGTGTAGGTTTGAGGCTCAACAATGTGCCATTGATTTATCTTCTTCTTGTTCATATTGTTTTCAATCGATATATTGGCTTCTGCTGGTTGAAAGTCAAAGTAGATGCTTGTCTTGTGCTTTAGTACATTGCATGAGCTTATGAATCTACAAGATTTTCTACATGGTATTAGAGCTAAAAACAATATTCTAGAGGAGATTTCGAAGTTTTGAGTTTTGGGTTACAGGTGAAATTCGAATTTGTAATACATAGTTTAGGATCGATAGATGGCGTTCTACGGTTTGTGGCTCGAGTATGCCTTGGAAGGTAACTCGAATTTTATAGCTTGGAATGATAGAATGGAGGCTATGCTAGAGGATAATGGCTTGAAGGAATTCGTTGATCAAGGAATTCCTAAGCCAACAACATCGGATGCACAAAATCTGGCTGAATGGAAGAAGTGCGTGGCGAAGGCGATGCAGATAATCCTTGAGGGAGTTTGAGAACACATTCTCTCGAGTTTCCATGGCAAGGAAACTCGATATAGTATGTGGAAAGCATTGACGGACTTGTATTAGAACAACGGTGACCAAAGGAAATTGGCATTGAAGGACAAACTTCAAAAAATCAAAATGGAGAAAGGTGAGACTATTCCAAAATACTTGACCAAGTTCACTCAATGTTGTGATGAAATTGGAAGTGTTGGAATTACAGTTTCTGAGTTAGGGTGAGTCTTTCTCTTCTAGGACTCCCAAAGATTTGGCATAATTATCAGGACTCTTCCAATGGTCGGGAGAAGCTGCTAGATTGGGAATGATTGTGGTTGGATTTTATGCAGGAGGAGATCATGAGGAACACTAGGGATGGCTATTCATCAAAGATTGATGATGAAGAGAACTGTGCCTTAGATATCAAGGCAAAGAAGGGGAAAGGGAAATATTCCCATTCCAAATCGGATTCTTATCATAGAGGTAAGAAGAAAGACATGATGGAAGTTAAGTGCTTTCATTGTCATGAGCTGGGCCATTTTGCTACAAATTGTCCACTCAAGAAGTCCAAGAAGAAGTCCTTAGGAGGAGTGGTGGGTGAGGCTTTGGCCTCTCAATTCGAATTTGAATTTTCCCTCATTGCATGCATGGTGTCATTAATGATGGGAAGTGTATGGTACTTAGACAATGGAGCTTCATTGCACATGACTGCAGACAAAGAGTTATTTAGTGACTTGGAGGAGAAATGTCTCCAGATGCATATCGAGATGGGTGACAACGGGAATTATAGGGTTACTTGATTGGGCACGATTAATTTTTAGAGGGATCATGGGGCTCCACTCACATTGAAGAATGTTATGTATGTGCCCGAGTTAAGAATAACTTGGTATCCATTATCATGCTTAAGGATAGAGGCTATGATGTGATCTTCTCGAAAGTGAAGGCTTTCATTCGACACATAGCCATGGGTCAAGTAAAGAAGATAAGGATTCAGGTGAAGAATCTTTATAAGCTGGAGGTAGAGGGGTGTGCTTCTTTGAGCACAAAAGTAGAAAGGGTGTAGAGCCGAGATTGGCGAGTTGTAGCACAGGCAATTGGGCCACTTGCATCATGGGGCCTTGAAGATATTGCCGCAGATCTCTACCGGTCTTTCCAAAGGCATGCTTGAGCAAGTTGATACATGCAAGGGATGTAATTTGGGAAAATACACCAAGTATTCCTTTCACGATAGAGACAGTTGAGCAGAAACTATTCTAGAGTGAGTGCATTCAGATGTGTAAGGACCATTCTCAACAACATTGTTAGGTCCCTATACTACTAGTGTAACCCATTATTGTTATTAGTGAAAACCCCTTATTGTATTATTTTTCCCATTTAGTTCCCATGTTGTTATTATTATGCCCTATAGAAGCTCACTATTGTTATTGTTGTGCCCCTACAATATTATTGTTATGTAGGCTTTGATTGTATTGAGACCCCTTAGACTCCCATATACAGAAATGAGGTCTTGTCATTCGTATCATCTAATAATTGTTCATTTGTGTAATTTAAAGGAGGTTTCCCCCTCAAAGATGCTATTTTTTAAGTTTTTGATCCATATTTTCTTCTATTTTGTGAGCTGGTTGCATAACATTTGGTATCAGAGCTTTGGATTCTAGGGTTTTGCTACTTCAAATAGGTCATTGTGGTATCTTCGCTATAAATATTTTTATACGAAGTTTCTAATATTTCAATTAAAACCATTTGAGTTGAAATATTAATTAACTCCGAGTTTGAATTTGAGATCTTGTCTCGCTATATTTTAGGAGATATGATCCGATGAAGTTAGGGTTTTTGCAGGCTCCCGAATTATATCTCAAACATGTGACCTTGGGAAAATCATCATAAATTTCTCTCTGAGCATCATATTGAAATTTCGTAAAAATTTATAGAAAGAGGATGGAATTTAGTTTTATGTGTATTATTTATAGGTTTGAATATCGAAACAGTGACACGTGGAACTTCGTACAAGTTTGCTCTACTGAACTAGTCTATAAACAGGTCATCCTGGGAGATTTGGAATAACTCTTCCTTGGAGAATCCAATAGTGATCATACTTGTGGGGTTGGAAAGAGGACTCATAGAGATAGCATAGGATGAAATTTAAGACCTTGATGAAATGAAATTATAGAGATACATTAGATTCAATATCGAGTTCCTACAAAGCAAAAAATAAAGGTGTGTAGTCTTTTTAAAATTTTGCATAAGTTTGGTTTGAAAAATTAGTTTGAAGTAATTCAAAGGGCATAGTGAAGAATAATTATCATTAATTGATTCCCCAAAGAAGGAAAATGGAGACACCTAGTAAGCAATCTGAAAGTTCTACCATGAATCATGAAGAAGAGGAAGAAATGCAACATGATATATCAAAATTACGAGACCAAGTGCAACAAATTTAACTCTCCCAAAAAGTAACAGAAGCTAAGATGGATGGCATGGAATCTAAGATGGATGGTTTAGAAGTAAACATTGAAGATTTGAAGAAAGACATGGAAGGTTTGAAAGGAGGTTTGACAAAGTTGCTTCGAGAAATGCTTCCTAATGGCGAAAAGGTAGTAGAGGAAACTCATGATGAGAACAAAAGAAAACGTTAATCATGATTCCATAGAATATAATGTTGGATTGAAGACCCACCATGTTCCAAAGATTGATATGAGGAAGTTACTGGTAAGGATCCCGTAATATGGATACTATAGATGGAGAAATATTTCGATCTCCATAATGTGCAAAACACACAAAAGGTACGCATTGCAACTTTATATTTAGAACCCAATCATTTTGTATGGTGGCTTTTCTCTTGTAAACAAATTGTTACTTGGTCAATTTTCATGGAGGAAATGATAGCACATTATGAGGATACAGAAAGTGACACCTTCTTTAGCCAGTTGATAAATCTCAAACAAAAGGGTTCAATGGTGGAGCACATTGAGGAATTTCAAAAATTGAATATAAGGGTAAAAGATAATCCAGAGGAGCATAGAATTGATGTGTTCATAGGGAGTTTAAATTATAACATCCAACATGAGGTTCACCTTTGGGAACCTAATTCATTGGAGAAGGCATTCAAGTTGGCCAGAAAAATTGAAAGCAAAATTATGGCAACAAGGAAGCCTACCACTCACAACTATAAAGATGGAAGTGTTGCTGCCCCTATCCTTCCACAACCTACAAGGTTGACACCACAACAATTGGAAGAAAAAAGAGTAAAAGGGCTTTGTTACAGTTGTGATAAGAAATACACTAAAGGTCATAAGTGCGCTGAGAAGAATTTTTTTTACATAGATTGTGAAGAGGAGGAGGAAAAGGAACAAGAAACGTAAAAAGAAGAGGATATACACGAGAAACCAACCCTAGAGAAAGAAGAAATGAATCCGACCATATCTTTTAATGCATTGGCATGAATTACCACTCCTCAAAATATCAAGATAGAAGGACATATCAAGAAGAAAAATGTAATAATGTTGATTGATTCGGGTAGTACCCATAATTTTATTCATTCTAAGATAGACAAGGAATTGAATTGCTTTCTATATCTAGCACCATAGTGTCAAGTGGTGGTTGCAAATGGAGGAACCAAAATTGCTCTAGAAAGTGACATAATATCAAACTATCCATGGGAGAATATGTAATGAATAGTTTAATGCTTTCCATTCCAATGGGTGGTTTTGATGTTGTACTAGGAGTCCATTGGCTACAACCTTTGGGTACGATAGATTTTAATTTTCAAGAACTTTTCTTGAATTTTTTTGGAAAGGTAAGGATGTTGAAATAAAGGGTATCACAGGGAAACCAGGAAAGATGATTAGCTCTATTAGTATGAAAAAGCTTCTGAAGAAATATCAATGAGGTGAAATTGCAAAATTATGTTCCCTACAGGTTCCCACATCGAAATCATCTACTTCTCCAGATCTCCAAAAAGTTTTGGACAATCATTCCAAGGTATTTGAGACTCCAAAAGGCCTGCCACATATTCATGATCATGATCATGCTATTCATTTGATCCTAGGAATTGTGACCTCAAACATCAGGCCTTACAGATATCCATATGCCCAAAAGAGTGAAATTGAACGTATGGTTGCAGAAATGCTAGAGGTTGGCATAATTCAACCTAGTCAAAGTTCTTTCTTTGCTCCAGTAGTATTGGTACACAAGAAGGATGGATCATGGCGCCTGTGTCTGGATTATAGGGAGCTCAAAAAGCTCACTATTAAAGATAAATTTCCCATTCCTATCATTGATGAATTATTGGATGAATTACATGGAGCAATTTACTTTATCAAGTTGGATCTTCATTCATGATATCATCAAATTAGAATGAAGGCTGTAGACATTCCAAAAACAACATTTAGAACTCATGAGGGTCATTATGAATTTTTGGTCATGTCTTTTGGCCTTACCAATGCACCTTATACATTTCAAGGTTTGATGAATTCCATTTTCAAACCCTTCCTTAGAAAATTCTTGTTAGTATTTTTTGATGATATACTAATCTACAAGTCTTGAAAGGATCATGTTCAACATGTTAATAGGGTGCTCAAACTATTGGAGGAGAAACAATTATATGCAAAAACCTCCAAATGTTTCTTTGGAGTACAAGAGGTGGCATAAATAGGTCATATTGTATCTCATGAATGTTTTAAGGTAGACCTTAGCAAAATTAAAGCCATTAAGGAATGGAAATTCCCCACATCCATAAAGCATTTGTGAGGATTTCTTGAGTTGACAGGGTATTATCACAAGTTTGTTAATAATTATGGGAGAATAGAAACACCTCTAACAACATTACTAAATAAAGATGCATTTTCTTGGACTCTAGATGCAAGGAAGGCCTTTGAACATCTTAAAGAAGCAATGTGCCAAGCTTCGGTCTTAGCTATGCCAGACTTCACAAAAACCTTTATTGTGGAATGTGATGCCTCAGGAAATGGAATTGGTGTTGTTTTAATGCAAGAAGAAAGACCCATTTCTTTTTAAAGTCATCCAATCAAAGGAAAGTATTTACACAAAGATATTTATGAGAAGGAAATGTTGGCAATACTACATGCACTTAAGAAATTGCGACCTTACCTAATGGGAAGACAATTCAAGGTAAAAACGGATCATGATAGTCTTAAATACTTTTTAGAACAAAAATTATCTTTAGAAGAGTAGAAAAATGGGTTCACGAAGGTGTTGGATTATGACTTTGAAATCATCTGCAAAAAAGGGAAGCAAAATGTTGTTGCAAATGCACTCTCAAAAAAGGATGAGGATGTGGAAGCATTGCTTTGTGCCATTTCTATTATCCAACCAGATTGGATAAATGAATCAAGGAATGAAGTGAAGAACAATGAAGAAGTGTGGGAACTCATTCAAAAGTTGCAGCAAGATCCTAGTACATCTGATATATTTAGCTGGAAAATGATTTGTTATGGTACATATATCGCTTATATGTCTGTAAGAATTCTCAACTCAAACACAAGATTCTTCTGGAATTGCACACCTCTCCCTTAGGAGGGCACTCATTATCTTTAAATACTTACCACAAGGTTAAGAAAGATTTTTTTTTGGGATGACCTTAAATCTAATATTCAAAAGTTTGTGGTGGAATGTTTAGTTTGCCAACAAAATAAAGTTGAGACAATTAAGACCCCAGGTTTGTTTCAACCTTTATCCATTCCAAGTCAACGTTGGGAAGATATTTCAATGGATTTTATCACAGGTTTACCCAAGTTCGAAGGAAAGAGTGTCATCATGGTGGTAGTTGATAGACTTACCAATTATGCACACTTTTGTGCATTATCTCATCCATTTAAAGCCAATACATTTGCTACTGCATTTATGGAGACAATTCAAAAGCTACGTGGAAACAATTCAAAAGCTACATGGAAACTCAAAGATTATTGTAAGTGACAGAGATCCCATTTTCATTGGAAATTTTTGGACATAATTATTTTCTTGTATGGGTACTTAGTTAGCTCATAGCTCATCTTATCATCCCCAATATGATGGGAAAACTGAGATAGTGAACAAATGTTTGGATGGATATCTTCGTTGCTTTGCATCTAATAAACAGAAAAAATGGGTCAAGTGGTTGCCTCTGGCTGAATGGTGGTATAACACTTCCTTCCGTACTGTAGAAAATGTGACCCCATTTATGACACTTTATGGATATCATCCACCATCCGTCACATCATATTTAAAAGAAAATTATAAGGTTCAAGTAATGGAAGATCACATCGAGCATCAACAACAAGTTCTCAAAATCTTAAAGGATAACCTCACTTTGGGGCAGAATAGAATAAAGCAACAAGCAAATCAACATCGCATCGAAAGAAGTTTTGATGTAGGTGACTGGGTATTTCTACGACTACAACCATACAAACAAATTTCCCTCAAGCAAACTAAGAAGGATAATAAATTATCACCAAAGCATTATGGTCCGTACAAGGTGTTACAAAATATTGGTATTATGGGATACAAATTGGAGATTCCTGCATCTTCCCGAGTGCACTCCGTTTTCCATGTTTCATGCTTAAATAAGGTTATAGGTGAGAAGATCCCAGTTCAAACAATATTTCCAGAACTTGATGAGGAAGGAAAAATCATATTGGAAAACATGGAGTAGTCACAAAAACAAGAAATCGACAACAACGAAATCAATCAATTTTAGAGTATCTCATGAAGTGGAAGAACTTACCCGCTGAAGCATCCACATGGGATGATGAGAATTTTATACAAAAGCATCCAGAACTACTCAAGCATTGAGGACAACGCTTTTTGAAGGAGAGGGGCATGTTATGTCCCTAGACTACTAGTGTAACCCGTTATTGTTATTAGCGCAACCCCCTTATTGTATTATTGTTCCCATGTAGTCCCCATGTTGTTAATATTGTTCCCCATAGAAGCCCACTATTGTTATTGTTGTGCCCCTGCAATATTATTGTTATGTAGGCTCTGATTGAATTGAGATCCCTTAGACTCCTATATATCTTATCATTTGTATCATCTAATTTTTTTTCATTTGTGTAATGTAAAAGAGGTTTCCCCCTTGAAGAGGTTGATTTTGAAGTCGTTGATCTATCTTTTCTTCTATTTTGTGAGCTGGTTGCATAACAAGCATCCACGACCAAACACAAGTATTATGTTATATTTGTTAATGACTATTCTCATAAATGTGGGATATTTTTCATGCAGAAAAATGATGAAACTTTCACAAAGTTTTGTGAGTTTAAAGCATTGGTGGAGAAAGAGTTGGGAAAGAAGGTTAAAGCTCTACGAAGTGATAACAGTGGTGAATATGTCTCAAATGAGTTTAAGAACTTTCGTGAAATGGAGGGATTAAATGGGAGTTGATGACACCCCATAACTATCAGCATAATGGGGTGGCCGAGACAAAGAACAAATTCATAGTAGGGGTAGCGAGGGCAATGTTGCATGACCAGGGCCTTCCACTACACTTGTGGGCTGAGGCATGCAACACAATGGTTTATGTTCAGAACCATAGCCTACATTAGATACTTGAGATGAAGACACCAGAGAAGGCTTATTCTGGTAAGAGGCTAGATGTTGGTCACTTCATGATTTTTGGGATCATCGGTATATTTCCATGTGACCAAAGATGCATGGAAGAAGCTTGAGCCTACAACAGAGTTGGGGATATTTTTAGGGTACACTGATACACCTCACAACTATCAGGTGTA
The DNA here is from genome assembly GCA_000404065.3 of Pinus taeda. Taxonomy (NCBI): domain Eukaryota; kingdom Viridiplantae; phylum Streptophyta; class Pinopsida; order Pinales; family Pinaceae; genus Pinus; species Pinus taeda. Next base: position 11,234 of record APFE030387433.1, read on the forward strand.
CTTGCCGACCAGTAGGGTGACAGTGGTTCACAGGGATGTCAAATTCGATGAGGATAAGGCCATGTGAATTTCCCTTGAGAGGGAGATTGAGCTACACGTGGATGAGGATCTTTTAGCTTCTAAGTTTGAGGAGCCTCAGATTGATGTGGAGCATCCACATGCAGAGGATCCAGGAGTGGAGACATCCACTTAGGTAGAGTCTTCCAAAGATGGGAGAAAGCGCACTAGAGACGCTGATAAATTGTTGGATGATCCCTGAGAGAGTGTGGGAGCACCCATTTCTCAGCGTAGGTAGAGGAGGTCACCTGAGAGGTACACTGGATACATGGCTCTTATGGTCGAAGGTGTTGTGACAGAGCCATCTTCCTTTAGGGAAGTAGTACTGCAACCGGTTTGGGTTGATGCCATGGTGGAGGAGTATGACTCCATAGTTCTTAACAATGTTTGGGATGTGGTCCTGAGACTGGAGGACAAGTCAGTGGTTAGCTCCCATTGGATTTATAAGTTAAAGAAAACCATAGATATTAGTGTGGAGAAGAATCAGGCTAGATTTGTGGCTTGTGGCTTTTCGCAGGTAGAGGAGATTGAATATGATGATACCTTTTCTCCTATTGCAAGGTACTCTTCGATCAACTCTATATTGGCACTATCAACATAGATGGGTTGGAAGATACATCATATGGATGTAAAGACAACCTTATTTAATGGCATGATTGAGGAAGATGTGTACATAGAGAAACTTGAAGGTTTTGAGACCTTTGACTGTGAGTTGCATGTGTGCCAGCTCAAGAGAGCATGTACGGGCTGAAGTAAGCACCCTGTGCTTGGTATACTAGGATAGATAGCTACCTTCACTGGGTTGGGCTTCACAAAGAGTGAAGCAGATGCAAACCTGTACCACATAGTGGTGGAAGGTAAGTTGTTGATCATTTTACTTTATATTGATGATCTCATATTGATAGGTGATGATCAACTGATCAAGTCTTTCAATAAGGACCTTGCGAGAGAGTTTGAGATGAAGGAAATGGGGCTCATGCATTACTTTCTTGGCATGGAGGTATGGAAGGGAGATGGGGAGTTGTTTGTGTCTCAGGGAAAGTATGACAATGAGATACTCAAGAGATTCTGCATGGAGAGAAGCAAACCCATGGAGACTCCTCTAGCAGATAACTAGAGGAAGGAGGATGCTCCTTGAGGCGAAGTAGTTGAAGCTACTATTTACAGGCAGCTTGTGGGTTCACTCATGTACTTGGTGAACATATGACTGGATATGTGCTATGCAATTAACCATCTTAGTAAAGCGATGGTTAGGCATACCAAGATGTATTGGAAGGTGACAAAGCATGTGTTGAGATACCTCAAGGGAACTTCTCAGTATGGATTATGGTATTGACGGACATAGGGAGTGAAGCTTCAAAGCTTCACTAATGCAGATTGGGTAGGGAGTCCATCTGAAATGAAGAGCACATCAGGAGGGATCTTCAGTATTGGGTCAACGAAAATTTCTTGGTACAACATAAAACAAAGATCAATTGCAATCAATTCGGCAGAGGGAGAGTACATGGTTGCGATTCAGGCAACATGTGAGGCCATCTAGATGAGGAATATCTTGGTTGGTTTGTTTGGTCAGCAGATGGATCCAACTGTGATTTACTGCAATAATAAGAGTTGTATCAAACTCTCTGAAAATCCAGTTTTTCATGATCGGTCCAAGCATATTGATATCCGATATCATCATCTCAGATATTGTGTATTAAGGTAGATTATGTTGTTAGAGTACATTCCAATGGAGGAGCAAGATGTTGACATTTTGATAAAGGCATTCTCAAGATGTAAATTCGATTTTCATAGAGACAAGATCAGGGTAGATGATAATCCATTTCTGTTGAGAGGGAGTGTTGAGAAATGGAAACAAGAAATTCCAGTTTAATTTGTCCTTGAATTAAACTAAGAATTAAAATCAAATTCTATTCTCATAACAACTAGTAAATAGTCAATTAAGTTTAATTAACTTAATTAGCTTAGGAATTTTGAGTTGGAAGTATTTCTGTAGTCATGTATATGTTATTCCTAAATTTTAGGGGTCCAGTATGAGTTAAATTGAGTTGGAAATTATATCACTCAGTTTACTAAGTTAGGTTCATATAAATTAGTTCCAAACTGATTGTGAAACTAATAGAGAAATACAGTGGGTTGGTGCACTAGTGCATCCACAAGTGTCACTCTAGTTAATTGGAGATTCCCTCATCAGAAACTCATGCATGTAAATTATGAGAAAGACCCAGTTGAGACTAGAGTATAGGGACAATGTACTATCAATTGCATTATTTATTGGTGTGTAAATATCATGCATGCATCATAGATTGATCCTATGTTTGGATTGCGTATTTTTGGAAGCATAAATTCACTTTAAATACAAGCTATTCATCCTAGGAATTACGCAAGATATTAGGGGCTTGGAGAGCTGCATAATTGGATAAGCGTTGGCCAAGAGCTAGCTTGTGAGTTGAGAGAGTTGAACATACTTGTGCGAAATTGTTTTAATGAGAACAAGATTTGTATCTTCACTCATATTTATGATATATGCAATACAGATAGTGGGGTTTTGAGCAGTGGCTTTCCCCAGATACATCTTGCGTTATGTGCCATTGATTTATCTTCTTCTTGTTCATATTGTTTTCAATCGATATATTAGCTTTCGCTGGTTGAAAGTAGAAGTAGATTCTTGTCTCGTGCTTTTGTACATTGCATGAGCTTGTGAAGCTACATGATTTTCTACATGTGCATTTTCAACGATTGAAAAGTTAATGTAATATTTTCCCTTGTTTTCCCATTAAATAATATTTGATTATTTATTGTTTTCCAGTATTTGCAAACTACTTTTGCTATTGCTGTCATAAATTTTCATGCTGTAAATTGTCTTTGTTTTAAACCCTAATTTATAGCAAAAATCATAAAATTTAAGATAACATGTGTTTGGAATATATTTGAGTATGTTTAGCACTTATCTTAGCCCTATAGACTTAGTTGTAGGTTTTTTGAACTTGCTACCTCATTTCACCCAAAGCCATACGTTATTGAATATTATTGTGGGGTTTATAATTAGCAGAGTCATTAGGGGGTATCTAACCTAGGAATCCTTGGGTTACCTAATATCTGAGGCTTGTTGGGGAAGTCTCTCTTCTGTGGATAACATCCATCCACAAAATAATAAGGGAACAACTCTAAGGTGTCAATGGTGGTTAATCTCATTATTGCCTTAACTAAGTGTGTGTAGTGATGCTTTGCACTAGGTTGGTAGATTTTGTGGTGACATTTTGGCGTTGTTGTCATAGAGTTGAGTCCTTATCCTCATAAATTGAATTCTATGTTTCAATCTCCCTTGATGAGCTTATACCAAAGCCAAGGTTAAAATTGTTCATTTTTTTTAACTCCATTGGAGGAAAAAATTCCTTCTTTCTTATAGATATTCAAATATTTTGTGCTTGTAACATGGAACATACATCTTTATAAATGCAATTTTAGATTCACCTTGGAAATCCCACAAATCTATATTTTGAAAATTACATGGGATAGAAAATTGTTCCCTGGGATCCCCATGAAATGTACCATGCTTTGGATGTTTAGGATGGTCATGGATATCCAAATCATCTAACCCCAAATTGTTATAAAATTTGTCCCAAATTTGATGGTGATTCTTCTTCAGCTATTGCTCATGTTGTTATATTTTTAAAATACACTTCAGAAGTTAACGTGGTTCATGAAGACACACTTATGAAACCGTTCATTGATTATTTTGAAGCAAATATGAGGGAATGGATTAGGTGTTCATGTGACCCAAGGAGCATAGATTTTATTGAATTTTTTATTAAAGAAATTCTCAAGCTTCGGGGGACAAGATTTCAAACGTGTGAAGATATTCTTCAAGACTTTAGAGGAAGATTTTATAAATCTTTCGAAAGACACAAAAGAGGAAGTTGATGAAGAAGATTACCAAAAGTAAGAGGAATATTTCCTTCTTGATTATCAACAGGAACACATTGAAGATCTTGATGAATATAATGATCTCGGTGAATATTTTAATATTGAAGGTTATATCTATGAAAAGGATCCTATTAAAGATGATACTATTTCCCATGAGAATGAGGTAAACTCTATTTATTTCAATTCATTTTATTTCATTGATACATCTTTCCAGAGCTCAAGAAAGTAATATCTTATTAAGTCTTTTAAGATAAAAAATAACATTGACGATTTTCTACATATGGGTAAAGACAAGTGGGTTATGAGTTTTTATCATTTTGATGGAGATCCAAACTATGAAACTAATCAAGATTCTGGGTGATATGAGAAGGATATGGTTACATAGTTGTTTGATCCATATTTTCCTTATTTTGATGTTGATCTTTAGTTGTCCCCATATCCATATTAGAAAATATTCCATGTTATAAGTTAACTTTGGTGTACCCTTTTGAATCTGATATTTGTGAAGGGAGGTGGGTATTTCAAAATGAGGTCTCTAATCCATCTCTTCCTTAATTCCATTTTCAATGTAATGTCCTTGTCTGCTTAGGAAAAATAAAACAAGTTTTGCTAGCATAATAAGTTCCCATAGGCTAAGGTTTGGAGAAATTTTAATAAGGGAACATGATTCACTTAAGAAAACTTTATAATTTCCCGAGGGGTGAAAATAGGGACATATCTTAGGCTAATTAAAAGTCACATTCATTTTATAAAGTGAAATTATCCTAAAGTGAATAAAAAAATATAAGGGTAAAATGGTGACAAAAGTGTCTACTCAATTATAAAAAGAGTAAAGTGAGTAGTCTCTCCCCATTCTCACTTGCATTTTGAGAAAAAAATCTATTGGAGAGTTTTTGGAGAGAAGCTTAGGGTTTTCTAAACCCTAGCCACCATTCCTAGCTTCAGTGTTGAAACTAGGCACCCTAGTTAGTATTGAGAGTGGAATCACTTTGATTTCTCCATTGAGATTCAAAGTAGAAGAAGATTTGTAGAAGAAATTAAGGTAAATAGGTTTTATCAATTGATTCTATTCTCTAATACTTGGTTTTCCTCATATTTACTCACATGCTAAGTTATTAAAAATGGAAGACCAAATCTGAGCCCTTTGTTGAGGACCAAATACCACCATAATATCCAGGCTGTATTCTTGGAGAAGGGACGAGTTTAGTTGAAGCCATCAAAGAGGCAAAACTTGTATTCCTTTGCTGGATGAAGTATCTTCGTAGGGTGGAGTTACTTTTGGTTTAAAGTCTGAGTCTCTTCACTTTTTTGCTGAATGAATTTCACTAGAGAAAAGGGGTTGAATTAATCATTCTGAAGGGGATTTATTATAGCTATTTGAGGGTCAAGTTATTTCCAAAACGAAGGGCCGGTTCTGAGCTTTAGAAAGGGACAAATTTGCTAAAAGGAAGAGACTGAATATTCATTTAAAAAGGAAGGTTTATTTCTCTGTTGACACTCTAAGATTATAAGCTAAAAAAGGGTCCGTGTTAGTATCTAACGCTGGCCGATTATCATTATTTACGTTGAGTATCATTGTTGGAGTAGCCACTACTATAGGATAAAATGCACAGTGTATGGAGAATGGAGATACCCTCAAAGGTCTTCCCGGGACCTTTGGTAAACTGTAAGATTATCTGCAATTGTCACAAATTTACAAGCATGTTCATAAACAATAACTAACTATCAAAGTAGGACAAATAGATTACCTCAAGCCTCCGTGTAGATTTTGCTGGAGAGCACAATGCAGCTAGGTGGAAGACCCCTGAGTCGGCTCCAAATCAAGTCCTGCACATAGAAGAGACAAGCACAATCACATCATACAACTCTGATAACTAATACATGAATACATAAAAGAACATCTAGTTACACATAACTAAGCCAATCATGCTAAAAGGTATTGGACAAACAACTAAATGAATGATAGTACCAACACCACGGAGTAGATAGTACAACTGCAGTTCTATATTAATGTCGGAAGAGTGATTACAACCATTTGTTGCATCAGCCTTCCCTTACCCCTTCGACTTCTCTCTCTCTCTCTCTCTCTCTCTCTCTCCCTTCTTACCAACTTCTTCTAATTTGAGACAATGATGAACAATCATGTATGGTATATTTTCAAATGATCTGACCCTTATCACCATAGCCCTATATTTTCTTATGTAGCAATTGAGTTAGGGTTGCCAAGTTCCTCCATGAGTTCCTTAGGGTAAAAGCAATGAAGTTGCCATGCTTTTCAGCTCTTTCCCGTTTGCCTCCTTCATTAGGATTAGAAATCCCCAAATAGGTCGAACTTGAGATGTTTCCTCTCTTTTCTTAAGTAGATCTAGGAGAAAATATCTAGATATTTATGAGTCAATTCGCTCCTTTGACCCTTAGAACTTCATTAGGGTCCACTAATGCTGTTCCCGAACTAGCAACTAGAGTTAGTTGGGTCACTAACTCACCCTTAAACTTGCAGAGAAGCTTTATAAAGTAGGTTGTCAGTGCATAGCCAATGTTAGTGTGGAAACAAGGCATGTGATCTTGGTCTTTGCTTCAGCTATCATGTCTCTCCCCTCTGAGCTGATGAGGGGGTCGATTTGCTGTATAACAGATGCCCCCTAAAGTGTGATATCAAAGGTTGCGATGATGGCCGAGATACTTTACTTAACTATAATTTTCCTTCTCTGACAAAAAGAGAGAGAGGATTAGAGCTTCGAGTGGTATGGGAAACCTGATACAACACATATATATAAAATTACTAAAATCATGTCTTGAGTTGGGAATTCCCATGCTCAGTAGCTATGTCAGAGTGATTTTCTCCAAAGAGATATGATGATGCTGGCTGCCGATAAGCACAATGTGGATCTAGTGTCATAATAGAATCATCTTGATAAGTTGTCTCCAAAAAAAAATATATGCAACTTGGGAGAGGAAACAACGCTGAGTGATGCAAGCCTCTACCCAAGGTCTTGATTTCCGCTTCACCGAACATCATAGATTGATACATGTGAATATATTCGTTGATGTCGAACATGCATGAAATCATCAGATTACCAATCAATAATGGAGAACATTAATAGACGCTAGGAAGGCCACCAATAATGGTGATGGTCTCCAAGATGCACAATACAATCTAACGAGTGTGAAAGATGTTTTTGTCGTCGAACACTCGTAGAATTGCTTAACCAGGAGCCAATAATCAAAACCCTTGATCAAACACAAGGCAACCTGCCACTAATGTCTGCAAGTACTAAGGCACTGAATGTGTTTTTGGGTTGTCTTCCTAGATAGAGTGTTGAAGTCGATAGGGAGATACCTATCGTAAGGTAGGCAATAATGTGTCCTACATCAATCGACACGAAACAGGACAAGAATGATTTTTTTTTTTTGAGGAATATTTGAGCGTTGGGTCTATAAAATAGAGGGCATGATGAAAGGATATGCTTGATGGGTTGATGGAGGAAACAAAAGGTTAACCTTTGAACAATAGAAGGCACGACAATGGTTTTAACCATGCAACACTAGACTTGTGAACACCAACGAGTGTTAGGATATAAAGATGCAAGAACATTGGGGTATTTAGGCTAAACACATAGGATGGTAGGATTCATATTGAGAGACCATCACAAGGAAGGTTTATTTGAGGCAGTGCCATGTTCAAGGGAACGACTTCTTCCAAGCCACGCTTTCTAATACTGAATGCAGTTGTATTGTCTACTTTCCCCGTCTGATTATTTTAGTGAGTCCAGGCGGGTAAAATAATTGATCTTTTCATTTTTTAAGAGTCTGAAAAGGACCGCGAAAAGAGCGACTCTATACCCTATCTGATTAGTTTAATGAGTCCAAATAGGCAAACTGTTGGGTCCCTATAATACTAGTGATTACCCCATTACTATTGTAGTTGTATCCCTTATTAATATTGTTGTGCCCTTAT
>APFE030387433.1:25755-41386 GCA_000404065.3 Pinus taeda
GTTCCATTTCTCTATAGTTAAATGCGCTTAAATGTTTATTTAAAGATTAGCTATTGAAAAGTGGTGAATCATTTTGTGGTCTGGTTAGCATTTAAAATTTCATGGTTTCTTGAAAGCATTTGATCTTTTGAAATTTATTTGCTAGAACATTGCACATCTATTGAATATTTTGCATCTGGTGAAATTAATCATTGCTTGGATTATATAATACTCATTACATGTTTGATATTTTGTAAATATTTTCAAGCAATCATTAAATTACTTCATAAGCAACAACAACTAATTAATTACTTGGTTTTTGTTAACTCCATAAGGCACTGGTCTTAAGCATTTAAAGATCTAATCAAATTCTAAAATCAACCAAGTGCTTATTTCCCCCTACTGTGGCTCCCAAGCCAGCTGATTCCCAGTTGGTCTTCCTTTATCCTATAGGGTCTACCCCCCTTATCCTACTTTAGGGAGATGGCTTAAACAGAGAGATCGGGGATCAGGGTGACAGTCCTCGGTTTGAGCGTTGTCGCATTGCCTAGACAATCTATGCGACAACATTTTTTGGCGCTGTTGCTGGGGATAGAGTTTTTTCTGTCCTTGGTCCTCACAACATTCATTTATCATTCGACATTCATCTTTCTATCATTCATTTGAGCCGGCAACGACAACATTTTTTGGCACTGTTGCCAGGGAGCGAGTTTTTCTATCCCTGGCGTTTCAACAACATTTCATATTCATTCTTCTCTCTCATCTGGTATTTGGAATCTTTTCATTTGAGCCGGCAAGGTCAACATTTTTTGGCATCATCTCATCTTTTCAGCCATTCATTAGCCTGTCAAACGGCCAACATTCTTTGGCGTCATTTGATCTTTTCATCATCTTATATTTCGTCATATCAAAAACTACTCTTCAATTTGTTTCTTGTTTGGGTGGTGACTCCATTTCTTTTCATTTATTGTTTCCAGACAAGAAGCCTCCCTCATATTTGCTTGTTTGTTGCTTTTTGGATCCTAGAGTTAGATTCATATTCGAGTGGCGACTCCGCTTCTTTCATCTCTTGAATTTCTTGAGCAGAGATCTCTTTATATCATCCATTTGGTCCCTCATTATTCATCATGGATTATTCGTTTGCCCCATGTCATTTTACTAATTTTCTCCATGATATTCTGGAAGTGGCCATTTCTAAATTACCTTTGTTCTTGGGTGGTGATTCAGTTGCTATTAGAAAGCAATTATGCAAGTTTACTCATATAATTATCATATATTGTAGATCTCCTCAGTATGATCATGAAGATGTCAAAATGTGTCTATTTGTCCTTTTTTTAGAGGGTGATTCTTTCAATTGGTTTAATAATTGTCCTGGAGGTTCTTTCACTTCTTTACAAGACATTGTCAATGCTTTTAAAGATAGATATGGTCATTAAGATAGCTCACCTTGTGCCCCTAAAATTGTGCAACATAATGAAAGTAATCTTATAAAGGGTCCAGTTGTCGATGAAAGATTTCAAGACAATTCTTCATATGCCATCCACCTGTACCATTGCAGATCAAATCCATGATAGTGGAAGAGTAGGGACAAATTGTAAAATCAGTGTCAACAATGAAAGGGAAAATCAGAAGCAAATTATAGAAGAACTAATGCGGCTGGTAAAAAATATGGATATCAATCAAACTAATTACGCCAATGATATGAGAAATTTATGCACCCACCTGGAAAAACGTGATAAGGAGATGTAAATCATGAAAATTAAACACTCTGATCACGTAACCGACATGCAAAGTCAGCATGCTAAGGAAATTGAGACCATGAAAGCTAATCATGATAGGGAAATTAATTCTATGCAAAACAAGTTATTAACTATGGATGAAAAAATGACTATCATGACATTTGATCATAATAATCAGTTGGCTACCATGCAAGAAAATCATAAGAAAGAGATAAACTCTATGTAGCATTGCTTGATGACCATAAAGGAAAAGAACGATAAAGTAATAAAAGATATGGAAGCCAGTCAAATATGTCTCCAGAATAAGTTAATGACCATGGAAGAAGACCACACTAGGGAAATCAATGTTATGAAGGTTGAACACTCTAGTCAGATGGATGCCATTAAAACACAGGTTTAGAAATTTCAACAACGGTCGGACGATGAAGGAAACTAGGGAACACCAATAGATCGAAAGCCTTCTTATTTGCTGCAACAAGCTCCATCTTATTATGAGGTCCTTTGTTCCATTGAAAAGTGGCTAATTGAAGGTGACCTGGATAAAAGGGAAATTAATAATCAGGTTGATGCTCACACGACTAATCCACCAGTCTTAGAAGATCAAGTTATAACTCAGGGCACCTGTGAGATTGATCCATCATCCTTGACAAGTAAAATGCAAAATGAAGAAAGACATATCATGCATATCTTACATACTTCATCTGAGAGCTTTGAAGTAGAAAGTTCCGTGTCATTAGTGATATAGCTTGCCACAAAGAAAAAACGCAAAAGAAAGAGAACGAGAAGAAGATTTGATGCATCAGACGACTGTGAGCAACTTGATTTTCGGATAGGAAAAAGTCCTACTGTATGCAGAATTGGACATGGCACATCCAAGAAGCAACCGACAGATTTTCCTGAAAGCAGGCAAATGCTCAGTATACACTATATTGAACACATATGATGCCATGGGGCATCCTTTTTATTTCTAACCCTACTCCTTATTTTTCAGCATTTTCATTTCTATTTTAGGATTAGATTTACTTTTCATACTAGATAGTTAATAAATGAAGAGCTTATATGATGATTTTTGGATGGATGCTGCTTATGTTTTGTTGTGTGTTTCATGGATGCAGATTCTGGATTCTCGCATTCCTACAATACAACAACGTGTCCCCAAGTAGAGCCAGATGTTGACCACTACGTGTCAACTATCCATAGCAGTACACCCCCTTTTTCGACAAAAGGGATAGTGCTTAATTGACGTGTCCATACCATTCGATTGTCAACATCAGCCCAATCATGTTATGTTGTAAACATAGTCTGCATGTGTAAATTATAAATAATCTTAGTAGATATGAGTCATGTATGTAAATTGCCTAGTCAAACCTAATTTTCTAGTGATAATCTACGTTCCAGAAGGTTTTTTGTCTCACCGATCCATGATCGATAGAGTTTTCCTTCAGCCTAACCCCAAAGCTGGAATGGATTTTGTCATTAGAATCTTAGGGAAATCCTAGTGTGCTTTGAGTCTATGTGAAAGTAATTTGGAAATAATCCTAATTATTTGGTTAGGTTATTTCAAATTGCTTGATCTGCTAGATTATATTTGTGTCACAGAACTGGGTAGTCTATGAGGGTCTATGTTAAATGAGTTTTCCCCCTTGAGATGTAAAATTGTAAAGGTCATGATGTAAAGTGTCTTGAGGGTTAGAAAATGTTTTATCCCCTCAATATTCCTAGGTCCTAGGTGATTTTTCCAAAGGCTAAGTTCGAGGGTCCAATAAAATAATAAAAATAATAAATTAAAAAATTAAAAATAGTTAGAAAAAAAAAAAAAAAATTAAAAAAAAAAAAAATTAAAAAATTAAATAAAATAATAAAATAATAATAAGTCAAAGCTTTGAGGAAATAAATGCAATTTTTTTTTTATTTTTAATATATTAAAATGCATTTGAAATTTTGACAGATGAGATTAAAAGAGGTTTTGATCCTCATCGACGGTCAAGATCACTTTGACATGGATCACTCGAACTAGCCGTTAGGAATTTTTTCTTTAAATAGGGTGTCAGGGGTCATTTAAGATCATTCGATCTTAGAGTCGTGTGCTAAAGAAAGCTCTCTTGTAGTCATTTTTTCATGTGCAATAAAGAAAGAATTTGGGGTTGAAATCTCGCTGGTGTTACTCTTCCGGAAATGCTGTAAGATGTTTTATTTCTATGCATGATTTTTAATTTCAGCCATTGAGGATAGCTTTATGAAGAATGATTTAAACACATGTATCTTGTTTAGTAGCTAGGGGTTGAATGGTAGTTAAATTTTTGAATATGATGACAGGTATCTCCATTAGATCTGGATTTTAGTATCGTTTTCTCCCTCTTTGTTAATGGTTGAATTAAGTTGTGCAGGAAATCCCTTTTTTAGATTACCAGGTGTTCGGGGAAGTTCTCGGCTGAACCAACCAACTCCTGGATTGCATTTTCTGAAGAGCTCAGCTGGTTTTAATCCCGGGCTTATCATTAGAATTTCTGTTGTGGAGGCATGAAGGTTTTTTGAAGCACGTCATCTTATATTCAAAATCTTTAAAAATATTTTCTGTGGCATACTAACAAATCTAGCTATTTAAGAGCATACAACCTATGAATATTGTAATTATTTAGCTAGGTTTTTTTTTTTAAGGTTTCATTATTATTTTGTTTTTGGGCATTTTGCTTTTATCATTGCAGGTACAGATTTTGCAAATTCTTCAGGGTTTTCCATCAAGCAATCTGATTAGGGTTTCCATCAGGCAATCTGAAGCAGGGAGAGTTTAAAATTTTATTTAAGTTTTTGGACCACGATTTTAGTTTCTCTACTGCCCAGGGTCAATTTTTATTTTATGTCAGAAAAATCTCAATTTTTTTTTTTAATTTTTAGTAATTATTATTTTTTATGCCGTCTTCCTATTTGCGGCATCTTCACACACAGTCTCACTCCAGCATTCCTCTCCCTCCTCTGTCGAGCCAACCATCTCACGCTACCAACATTCTCCCTGTGCGTTCCCTCCTCCTCTGCCAGTGTCTTTCTCTCCTCCACATTCCAGATCTGCACACAATCTCAACTCCCATGTTTCTCCATTACTACCGCACCCCTATCCATATCCGCTACAATCCCTTTGCTCCATACGTAGGCCTCATCCTTACGTTGCAGCCTCAACTATTTCTGGCTCCCTCCTGCGTTCATCTCCTAAACCTCTCCACGCATTCTTCAACGTGCTACTCTTGTCCATCTCACGCAGCTGCATCCATCTCCTCACCACTACTCCGTGCCTTTTTCCCTTCACTTCCACATAGTCTTCACTATCTCTCCGCGTTCTCTCCTGCTCTCTCAGCTTGGCTCTCTCCTACAGCTACATCCGCCTCTGCCTTTCCCCTTCATCGTGCTTCCCTTTCCATCTGTGTATTGCTTTCCTTTTCAATGCAAACGCTGGCAAAGATATTCACACCATCCATGCTGTCCCATCCACTTGCAATTCCTCACGCTGGTTTCAAAGCCTGCGTCCCTCTCCTCGCTTCTCCATTTCCATTGCTACCTTATGTTGCCATAACCCACGCAACTGTCATCGGAAAATGTAAGCATTCGAACCCTCTCTACCTGCGTCCGTCCAGCTCCTCATTCACGTTGCTCTTGCTCACTAACGTCACCTGCACACACACATAATAAAACATTATGATTTTATGCTGAGGGTATTCATGAATTAGGGTTAGATTTTTTTTTTGTTTTACGCATTTAAATTTTAGTTTAGACTTTTACTTTGTTCCTTAGATTAGCATATGTTTTTATGAAGTGTGTTTTAATATGTGAAAATATAAAAGGATTCGATTTTCATAGTTTTAGAATTAGATTTTTATTTATCTTATTTAGCTTAAGTTCTAGTTTTATCTTTAAGTGTATTTAAGTTTAGTTTTGTTAGGATTTATTTAGTTTCATTTTTTTTTTTTTTAATGATTTTTTTTCTTAAAAGTTTAATAGATCTCTCTCTCTCCTCCTCTTCTCTTCTCTCTTTCTCTCTCTCTATATATATTAATATTATATATATATGAAATCCAAAAGCATAAAAAGTTAATTCTTAGTCTTTTATTTAGAATTTTGTTTTATAGTTTATATTTTTTATTTTCATTTGGATTTTAATTTTATTTATTTCGATTTTAGTTTTGTTTATTTAAACTTATAATTTTTATAAAAATATAAAAATATATAAAAATTAAATTTTTTTGAAAAAATTAACTAAAAATTGAAAATTTAATTTGGTGTCTTTTGTGGTATTTATGTTCCACTTCTATATGGTTAAATGCACTTAAATGTTTATTTAAAGATTAGCTATTGAAAAGTGGTGAATCATTTTGTGGGCTAGTTAGCATTTATAATTTCGTGGTTTCTTGAAAGCATTCGATCTTTTGAAATTTATTTGCTAAAACATTGCGCATCTATTGAATATTTTGCATCTCGTGAAATTAATCATTGCTTGGATTATATAATGCTCATTACATGTTTGATATTTTGTAAATATTTTCAAACAATCATTAAATTACTTCATAAGCAACAACTAATTAATTACTTGGTTTTCATTAACTCCATAAGGCACTGGTCTTAAGCATTTAAAGATCTAATCAAATCCTAAAATCAATCAAGTGCTTGTTCCCCCTGCTATGTCTACCAAGCTAGCTAATTCCCAGTTGGTCTTCCTTTATCCCATAAGGTCTACCCCCCTTAACCTGCTTTAGGGAGACGACTTAAATGGAGAGATCGGTGATCAGGGTGACAACCCCTGGTCTGAGCGTTGTCACGCTGCCTAGACAATCTGTGTGATAATAGTCCCAAAAAAGCAATTGCTCTTGTTGTTGCCGTAGATTTTTAACGAGCCTGGTGACAAAAGCTAGGGATTTTTCAGTTTAACGAGAGAAAAGTACCTAAAAGAATGCTTGGGTCATCTTTATAAATGTTTAACAAGCCTAAAGAAAAAACTCGGGATTTTTTCAGTTTTATGAGCGAGAAAAAAGCGCCTAAAAAGAATGATCTAATGATCTTTTTCAGTTTAATGAGCTAGAAAAAGAGAAAAAAAGAGTTTCTTAGACCGTCGTTGTATGTGTTTAATGAGCCCAATGATGACAAACTCGAGGATTTTCAGTTCAAGAGTGAGAACAGATCCCATAAAAGAACATGCTCATATCTTCTTTGTAGTAGTTTAACGAGCCCAAAGAAGGAGACTCAAGGTTTTTTGGACTAACGAGCAAGAAAAATACTATAAAATGAATGCTCAATCTTCTTCGTGGTAGTTTAATGAGCTCGAAGCAGGAGACTCGAGGCTTTTTTGGATTAACGAGCAAGAAAAATACCATAAAAAGAATGCTTGATTTTTCTTGATCTCAAGCTTGGCAATATAAGGGTCTATGCCATGCATTTCCTCATAAGGCCAAGGGAAAACATCACGGAAGTCCTTAAAAGGGCAGGTGAAGCTCACAATTTCCTCAGGATTGTGATTGGCTCCAATATGTATGTTTTCCACGATGCCTGTCATGACAAAAATATTGATTAACAATGTCTTTGAAATATTGCCCATGTTTCTTCCACCTCCAATGTTTGGATTGTAGTATAGGGTGAGGAAATGATTTCTGGTATGTTAGGTGATAGGATTTGAAGAGGCATCATGTTCAAATCCGATATCGAAACACGGTGGTGTGAGTCCTCCCAAGGTCGCTCTTCTAAACACATGATTTATTGAATAGCTTCGTCCATAGGTAGGACTTGATTGAGTGGATCGGAAGAAGGAGCGTTTATGGGAGGGGCAATGGTATAGTTGGCCATAACCAAAGTAACCGGAGATGAGGATGCAGATTGAATGGCTTGGTAGGCCAATTCAGCTGGTGACAATGACATTTGTTCTCTGTATGTGTCAATGTCTGAAGGAGCCGGTAGGATCCATGGATCGGTCTATTCATGAGGAATAGATGAAAGCATGTTGACTATCTGTGAAACCTTGGGCGCTTGAAGAGGGAAACAACCCATGAGGGAAGAAGCCTTCAGTAGACCGGTACCGATACTAACGTAAGAGTTAGGTACACCACCTACTAGGGGTACAGAGCCGCTTGGTAATGGGGAGTAATCAAAGGTGAAGAAAGACAGCTGATCTACTGTAACTACCTTTCCATCCAATGGAAATAGGATGATGTGAAAGACAATAGATATGATGGCCATCATGGCATATGTCCAACTGCGACCCAGCAAGAGATTATAGTCGAGTCTTTTATCTATGACTTCTATGTCCACCATTACCGTTTTCCCATACAAAGTGATGGGGTAGCTAGCTAGGTAACCTTTTGGGATGAAAGTGTGGTTGTCGAAAGCTTTGAGGGAATTTGATGGTGGGGATAGGGTTGGAGAACCCAGAGTGAGCCAACGTGAAACCGACATGCGCAGGTAGAAGCACCTTTGTCGAGACAGTTTTGTGTATACCTTTACCTTTCGAAAAAATTTGCACTTGAAATGCAAGCTGGTGGGAAAGGGGAGGTTTACACTTTTCCATGTCGAAAACTGCAAGCATGGAATCCTGTGGGTTGATATCGCCAATAGCTGAAAGCAAAGCTTTCCTTTGTGTTGGGCATGTTTGTAATACTTCGAGCGCCAACATAGCCGACGGTGCTTGCGCCAAGTCTTCTACAATGTTGTAGTTTTGGGCGGCACGTGCAGATGTATTGTGCGTTTTGCGTCGAAGTACCCCTTTGGGGGGGAAATTACAAGGTCAACAACCAACCTTTCGATATGCAAATTGTTGGGTGGTGGTGGGTTTTAACTTTAGGAAGGTTCCTTTGCATGAGTGATAATAGATCCATAGAATTTGGCTCTTGTTTGTAGATCTACTGTTTCAAAGGTGTAAATGGTAGAAGATCCTTCACCAGTTGAAGGATGTTGTGAACCACCATTGTCCCCTTGCGGGGGTTGGGGTTGGTTTGTGATAAGGTTTTGCTGCTACTGAGAGGGAAAGGATTATTAATGACAATGGGGGTCCTACCAGTATCCTTTTTAGCAATGTATTCTGTGCATTCCTGAAGACGTGGACAATGATAGGTCATGTGGTCTTCAACACAGATTTTGTAAGGGAATCTGGCGGGTTTATCCTTTCCATCGTCAGGAGGCACAACGACCTTCTGTTTTGGGTTTTGCAACTTTGTTGACTACTCCTCAGAAGGAGAGGTCTTTTTAATATTCTTCTTGTTCTTACCACCGGGTTTTTGCGTAGACTGCACAGAGTTTATCGCGGTGGTAGGGAGAGCAGTCGATTTGGTAGAGGGGTCCACTCACATCTGGGCAATGTGACCACTGATTTGTTTTATAGCAGCCCTAGAGGTTGCGCCAATAATCCCATCGGCATGCGCTCCGAGGTGCTGAGTAGTAGAGACATTGGAGTTATGAGGGGAATTGGGGATTACATCGTAAAGAGTGCTAGACTGTGAATATATCAGATCTAAGTGTTGGGCACGATGTATGGATTGGTCTTCTGTGACTGCACCACCTAAAGCGACATCTTTAGCGATTTGTGGGAGTAGGGACTTGCAGAACCAGTCCGCTAAGAGATAGTCTGGGAGGGGAGCTTTAACTAACCTCCACCTACGTCTCCATTCATGTGTATGATCATAGATGTGGGTGGCAGTATCCTGACGTAGTGAAGTGAGGAGCTCTGTCCCAGTCTCATAGTGGATGGGTAGCTCAAAGTGCTCTAGGAATTCCATTGTTAGAGCATCGAAGGTATTTACTGATGCACGTGGTAACTCTATATACCACTTAGCTGTGTTTCCAATGAGGGTGCAGGGAAAAAGATGTAATCGGACACTATCATCCACCATAGAGTTGGAAACACACCAAAGATAATAGGTGGTGATGTGAATGTCCGAATCCTCCCCTTGTTTCCCTTCAAACTTGGGGATGTATGTTGGTATCTTATGCGAGATCGGTGACCAAAGTAAGTTGTGGTAGATGGGGTCATTTGTAAGTTTGTACAAGTCAGGGATATCCAATGTTGCCAAGAAAGGCAAAGTGTGTGGTGCCCCCGACTCGAGCCAAGGTGATGACATATGACTTGAGGAACCTTGCGGTCCTCCCATCGTTTGAGTCCCAATATTATACATAGGCTGCGTGGTATAGTAGTTGCCTTGGGGTATGGCATTGTAGTGTGGTTTTCCATGGGGAATCTGATGTTGGGGTATAGAATTTTCCCTAGGATAAGCAATGCCCCCTTGACATACTTGAATTTGTGAGTAGGGTGCCCCCATGGATTGGTTGGGACCTCCTTGAGGATTCCCGCCCACCATAGAACTAACTATATGTCCTTGATTGACATAAGGAACGCTCATGTCAATCAATGACTTGCCATGCATGCCTGAGAATGGAGGGGGAACTGTTATGTTCCCGACTGATATGTGCATATTGGGAATGCCCCCAAATACTTGAATCTGGGGGATTGAACTGTACAATGGTTTTTGACCATATTGTTGGTGGATGGGAACCACGCTAATAATGCTATATTGGGCGTTATATGGAGTGCTGTATGTAGCACTTGTCAAAGGTATACAATTTAGCACTAAAGGGGTGGAACCTGACATCGGTTGGGTTCCAATCGTGGAGGGTGTCATGTGAGTGGTTGTACATGGGACAAATGGGATAGAAGTGCCGTCCATCAATGATGTGGTGGTGACTGTTGACTGGGGAAGTGGTGGAGGACCAAAAGTGTCCACAAAGTTCCACGACCCGTTAGTCGTCGACAGGATGGATGGAAATGTTCCTTCTAAAGAGACAGGGAATTTAGGTGCCACGGGAACCAAGAGTGGGTCCAACGGATTCATGAGCGGAGGGTTAAAGGAAGGAAGAAATCCTTCGGTAAAGAAATCCTCTGGCAAACTTGAATCATCGGTTGTCCAAATAGATTCCATGGGAGATCTAGGAGACTGATTCCCTGAAGATGGGGAATCCATTTCATTGGAGCTCGATGGATCTTCCACAATGAGTGGAGGAAGTCCTAACAATCGTCTAGATTGACCGTGAGGGCCAGATGTAGCCATGGTGACTGTTAATTTTTATCAATAAATTTTATTGTGATATTTGTTAAAGTCTCAATAATAGCACACGGGTACCTAAAAAAATATAAAAAATACACTAAGTTGATCAATTAGCAAACATAGGGAAATCACCTTGTATGATAAGCACCGATCATTGGAGATGAAACCCAATATCACAATGAATAACAGAGAGGGCTGGCCAAATGTACAATTACTATTACTCTAGAGTTTCACTTGAGCCACAGATTGTGGGGCCAAGTATTCTCATGAAGATGAGCACCCTCCCAAAAACTAAAGACAGAGTAGGTCCATCTATTTCAGGTAGCAGGGCAGCCTACCCCATTCTCCTTGTGTAAGTCCCTAAAAGCTTGGCCACTAGGATACCTCAGATCACAGACACTACCGGGGGGGACATAGTCACAGACAGTATGCTGTGTGGGCAGGATACCTGAGTCCCCGACTTAGCTCCAAAATCCCCGAAGGGATCCCCAATACACAGAATACCCAAAGGATTTGCATGTGAAGGTAGGCTACCTTCACTTACAGTTCGATGTTGTCTCGTATTTAGCTCCTCTTTGACTGGAGTGGTCCCAATAGTATGAGTGCAGAAGGAATTTTCGCTCTTTTAATGACACTAGTTTTGGTTTTTGATCTTGGGCAGTTTACTCACACTGCCTATCCCAAGATCCTAGCCTGAACTAATGTTTGTTTGCTCAATAAAGAGTTATTTATTGATTTTAGGTAAACTTTATGTTTACTTTTTTATTGTCTTCGATAGGGGAATTGTCGTATGAAATGTGATGGGACTCTGACTCAAAAATCATGCACAAGACATTGCTTTTAAAAAATATTCAATTCAATGAAAACAAGTTGTATTCTACAGGTGAGAGTCTTTCACATATTCATATTTGTTCCATGCATCTAAGTCATTATAGCACATGCATAACCAATAGAAATCTTTCTAATGCTTTCCTAACAACTACTTGAAACCAAAATAAAGTAGATTTTAACTAGCTAAATAGAAGAATGAATAAAAAATGTCGATCATTCTTTCATAAAAAATGTTTTTAAGAAAGAAAAAAAGCTTATTTCCTAAAAAAAAAAAAATTCTTTCAGTACACCTATCTTGCTAACAAAATGCAGTAGCAGATCCTCTTTTAGTCCATGAACATGCTTCCTATCCCCTTGGGTTTGCAAACACAGCTAGAAATCAAGATTTTGGGAGATTAACACTCTGTAGTAGTGGCCACAGAGAGTTACTGGGTCCACTAACGGTATGTGTGTGTAGAAACAATGCTTTATAAAGTACTGTGTAGTCTGCTAACTTGCGTTGTGGGAAAACAGTTCAAAACAAGGCTTCTTGGATTAGATTCAATGATGAATATGTGTAAGCAGGATGCGGCAAGGTTTTGGTGGGTCAGAAAGGGAATGCAGAAGTATAGGGTGGTCTTAGAAGGAGGAGGTGTTGGCATTATGATACATATGTTGTACTTGATGGCAACCCACTCATCTCAGATGATAAATTATAGTGCAGCAAAGTTATTTTCTGGTTTCACAGGTGCTCAGATCAAAAGATGCGGTCATCGGTAGGTTGCACAGGAGAACCATTGAAAAGGTGCGGATATGTTCGCAGGTCTCCCGCACAAAAGGTGAGAACCTAAAATGCACAGACTTTCGTGCAAAGAAAAACATGCATCTTATGTTTGATCCATGGTATTTAGTCCGACGTTTTTGATCCTATGGTTTTGGTCCGTGGTTTTGGCATCTAAAATATTGAACCCAGGTTTTGGATCCTTAGTATTGTTTCTCAATGGTTTTGATCCATGGTTTGAGTAAGGTCTTGACTATAAAAGGGAAAGGAGATCAGTTGGAAAAATACAAGTGTGTTGAAAATATCAAGAAGAGCAAGATCTGAATTTTTGATAATCGGTTGGTGAGACATAGTTGAATCTGAATCAAGGATAAACCGGAGCATTATAAGTCAAATCTACTGAAGAGTTGGGATCCCTTTGACGCATGAACGGATCTGTGATTTCGACAGTCTAGGGTATGTTTGAGAACTGATAAACTGTCTAAATCCGGAGGTGCGCAGGAGCGACAACGATGCAGTGCGGAGGTGCACAGCACCAGAGAAGAAGCAGGTACGAAGGTGCGTAGAACCAGAGAAGAAGCAGGTGCGGAGGTGTGCAGTTGAATCGGCAGAGCAGGTGTGGAGGTGCGCTGAACAATAGACCGTGCAGGTGCGGAGTTGCGCAAACTTGTCACGACAGAAGTGCGGATATACGCAAGTTTCCTTCGGTGAAGTTGCAGACCTTTCTTGAAATATATTTTAGCTGTCTTTTATCTATTTCTGCAGAGATCTGGGTTTAAATTGGTGTCTGGTTATTGATGTTATTTTCTGGTTACTACATTTTGAGAAGTTATTTGTTTAAAGGAGATTGGGTGATGCACATGTACTTGATGTTTTGGATCCAGTTTGAAAATTTATGGAACGTGGTCCCTAGAAGAAAAGAGAAGGTTGTAGCCTTTTGTAGGTCAGCGCCTACGTATTAGTATTTCAGCTAGTAGAAGAGCTAAGGGGGTTGTAGCTCCTTTCCAGAAGAAGCTGGAAAACGAGAGAGGGTTGTAGCTCTCTGCAGGTTGCAGCCTGCATACTGCTAAAAGACTGCACCAGCACAAAATCATTGTAAGAAGAAGTTTCTAATTGAAAGAAGATAGAGACATATTGTAGCAGGTGGTTTTCACCCACATTGGGTTTCCACCTTACATCTTGTGTTCCTTGGTGTGACTATCTATTTTGTGTTCCTACTCATTATTCTATGGTTCTCACATACATATTAATGGCAAACGTCTGAAGAATAAATTAAATTATAATTTTGGAAGGTATATGCAAGTTTCAATTGTCAGATCTGAAAATATTTCTATAAATTGAAAGAGTTTGATAATACTGATTCACCCCCCCTCTCAGTATTATTTCCAACAATTGGTATCAGAGCGGGTCCTTCAGAAGAAGCTTGATCGCTTGAAGGAAGATCTATCATCATGAGCAACTACAAGAGAGAAGCATTGATCAGGCCACTAATTTTTGATGGGACCAACTTCGTCTATTGGAAGGTAAGAGTCACAACCTATCTTCAATCTCTTGGTACAAAAGTCTGGGATATCATAGATACAGGGTACACATTTCCATTAGCAACTCCAACGGATCTGGCTGAGAAGAAGAAATATGAAACCAATGCAAAAGCAGTCAATACTCTATTAGGATGTCTATCTCAATAAGAATTCGTCAAGGTTATGCAATATAAATCCGCTAAGGAAATATGGGACAAGATCGTTCTGAGCTATGAAGGAGATGAACAGGTAAAATGAGCAAAACTTCAAACCCTCAGAATTCAGTATGAGAATCTCAGAATGTACAATGATGAAAGTGTGGCTAACTATTTCCTATGAATAGATGAGATTGTTAATTGTATGAAAAACTTGGGTGAAGAAATAAAAGAGGCTGTTGTGGTTGAAAAGATTCTAAGATCTTTGTCTCCTAAGTTTGAATCAAAAGTTTCTGCTATAGAAGAAAAGGAGAACCTACAGAAAATTACCATGTCGCAGCTACACAAAATTCTAACTGCTTACGAAATGAGGAAAGGAGGACCATTAGATAGAAGAGAAGCCGCGTTCAAGGCTTTAGGCAAAGGAGATTACTATGAGTCAGGGCATATGTCAGAAGAAGAGGAAGAATCAAATTTTGTCAAGAACCTTCAACGGGGTGCTGGAAGATTCAGAGGTAAGTTACCCTTCAAATGCTTTGCTTGTGGAAGAGTCGGTCACTATGCTGCCAAATGTCCTCATAAGGATAAGCTTGACAAATGTAAGGAACCTGTTAGATGGAACAAGTAACAGAATGTAAATAAGAAAAGCTATTACACTCATGAAGACAGTGATGGACTTTCAAATAGTGATGAAGATGAACAAGGTAATAAGTATAGACTTTTAATGGCTTTTGAAGATGATGATTTCTTGGATGCTATAGATGAAGAAGGTCTCTATGAAGAGATTTCTAATCTCAAAATTTTCTTAGAAGAAAAAAAATATGATCATAGATACTTTGCATTTCCAACTTACTGAAAGGAAAAACATCATGAAAAGTTAGAATGTGAAATTGTGTGACTCAGAAAAGAGATTGAGAAAACAAAAGCTCTTAATCTTAGATTTACTAAAGGATCTGAAACTTTAGATGAGATTATCAAAGTGTAGCGCTTACCACTAATCAAGATAGGTTTGGGATATAATGAAGAATCATCTCAAGTGCAGAAGCCTTCCACCTCCAAAAGTTATCTTGATGCAGCAAGGAGAAGTGAAAAGGTTGACAATCAACTGCAAAGACACAATGCTGCCCACCAGGTAAATCAGGGACAATTTACCTCAAGAATGAACAAAGACTACCAGGTAAATCGAGGGCAATCTACTTTAAGGATGAACAGAAGCTACAACTAGCCATAGGTAAAACCTTCTCAATTTGCCTCAAGAATGGATGTCAATAGAGACTACAATCATCTGAATGGTAGATATGATAATCACAGGAGTTTCTTCAATGGCCAATGTTTCTCTTGTCATAAATTTGGTCACAAAGCATCTCAATGTGTTTCCTATAAAACAATCATGACTAGAGAAGCTCAAAAATGAAGAAACATGACTGGAATCACAAAAAGGACCTACAATAACTTTTCTGCCCTTGAAAATGAAATTGAATGTTCTATTTGTAACAACTTTGGTCATGAAGATTCTGAATGCAGGAGCAGGTTTCGGCAAACAACTCAGAAGGAACAAACCTCAAGTGCCAAAACATGG
>APFE030387433.1:42957-132408 GCA_000404065.3 Pinus taeda
TTGATGTAGTGGTTGATGAAGATGAAAACACTCCTAGGCAGGTAAGATTTGAAGATTTCGAAGATAAAGAGGACTATCCATCAACATCAAATCAGATTCATGATGAATAAGAAGAGACCTATGAGGCGCCAGAAGAACAGATAAGGATAGAAGAAAAGACTCCATCCAGGTACGTTCAGAAGAATCATCCAGAATCTCATATTTTGGGGCAGAAAGAGGCTGGTATACAAATAAGAAGAACAATAGTAGAAGCTTCAAGCTATTTGGCATTACTCTCCTCCACTGAGCCACAAAATGTAAAAGAGCCATGCAAAGATGAATGCTGGGTCAAGGCAATGGATGATGAACTTGAGCAGATTGAAAAGAACAACACTTGGGAGTTGGTTCCTAGACCAAAAGATAAGAATGTCATAGGGACAAAATGGATAGTCAAAAACAAGTTGAATGAAAATGGGGAAGTTGTTAGAAATAAGGCCAGACTTGTTTGTAAAGGGTATGCTCAACAATAAGGAATAGACTTTGAAGAAACTTTTGCTCCCGTTGGTAGACTTGAGGCCATCAGAATGTTCCTTGCTCTCTCTAGCTTTCAGAAATTCAAAGTATTTCAAATGGATGTGAAATCTGCCTGTCTGAATGGAGACTTAGAAGAAGAAGTGTACATTGAGCAACCAGATGGATTCATTCTTGGAAATGATCCAAAACTTGTATGCAGACTTAAGAAGGCTCTCTATGGTCTTAAATAGGCTCCAAGGGCTTGGTACTATCTTTTGGACAAATACCTTCATCAACAAGGTTTTTCAAAAGGATCAGCAGATAGCAATCTTTAAATAAAAATTGAAAATGAAAAATTGCTAATACTTGTTGTGCATGTTGATGATATCATATTTGGCAGCAATGAAGAAGCTATGAGTCAAAATTTTGCCTTGGTGTTGCAGAAAGAATTCGAAATGTCCTTGATTGGAGAGCTGACATAGTTTCTTGGTTTACAAATCCAACAAACTGAAGGTGGTATATTTTTATCTCAAACCAAGTACCTCAAGCAGATCTTCAAGAAATATGGGATGGAGGATTCGAAACCTGTATGTACCCCGATGGTGATAGGATGCAGCCTCAACGCAAATGATGATTCGACAGCAGTGCATCAACCAACCTATAGATCTATGATTGGTAGTCTTCTCTATCTAACAGGAACCTGACCAGACATCATGCATGCAGTGGGAATAGTTGGAAGATTTCAGGCAAATCCAAAGGAAACTCATCTTCAGGCAGTAAAGAGAATTTTCAAGTATCTTCAAGGAACTCAAAACTATGGTCTATGGTATCCTAGAGATACAGATCTCACTCTTCATGCTTATAAAGATGCAGATTGGGTTGGAAGCGTGGATGACAGAAAAAGCACTAGTGGTGGTGCATTCTTGATGGGTTCTAGATTAGTATCTTGGTTCAACAAGAAAGAAAGTTCGATTGCTTTATCTACAACTGAAGCAACATATGTGGTTGTTGCATCTTATTGCACACAACTCCTTTGGATGATGAAAACTTTGCAAGATTTTCAAATCACTTGTACTCCACCTATCTCCATCTTATGTGGTAATACAAGTGCAATCAACATTTCAAAGAACCCAGTCATGCATTCAAAGACCAAGCACATACCAATCAAGTATCATTTTCTTCAGGAACAAGTGTTGGAACAAAAGGTGAAATTCGAGTATGTTCCCTCCAAGGAACAAGTTGCTGATATACTAACCAAACCATTGCCCAGGGAGACATTTGAATACCGCAGCCAGAAGCTGGGGGTTCTTGATGCATCATCCTGCTATTGAATCTTGTCTGTTGTACGCAAGTGGATACACGTACATTTTCCGGTCTATGTGGGTCGAATGGGTCTATCAGAGATCATTTATCACAGGTTCAAGGGGAGAATATATTCTTCTAATGCATAGTTGGAATTATCTTAGAAGTCCTTGGTTTGATTTCTCAAGAGTTTCCTAGTGGAGTAGATCAATGTGCCAGTCTAAAGGTTGATTCTGCTGATAGTTGTTCTTGTCTCTATGTCATGTACTTCTTTTCATATCAAGGTCACGTAACAACCTATTTTGGTTTCCACACTATGCCTGGGATGAATGATTTTTGTCTATCTTGTGTATTCCCTCTTGGATGGGAGATGGATGTATGTATGAGTCTTGATGATAGGAAGGTTAGTTATAATGTATGGAGTTATGATCTTTCTTGTAGAACATTTTTTTGCAGACAACATTTCAGAACAGAGCATATACAAAGGGGGAGCTCGTTCAGAGTTTTTAGCAAGTACTGAGGGGGGGTATGGTAGTCTGCCCCTTTGCCTTTGATGTCAATGGGGGAGAGTGATTGGTTGTTGTTGCCATCAAGTCCAAAGTGGGAGATTGTTGGAATTATGATACATATGTTGTACTTGATGGCAACCCACTCAGATCAGATGATAAATTATAGTGCAACAAAGTTCACGCACTTTCATGCAAAGAAAAGTTCATGCACTTTCATGCAGAGAAAAGTTCACGCACCTTAATGTAGAGGAAAGCGCACGCACATGGGAAATCTTATGGTTGGTTCATGGTATTAGTTCGACAGTTTTTGATCCTATGGTTTTGGTCCGCGGTATTGCATCCAAAAGAATTGAACCCAAGTATTGGGTCCATGGTATTATTTCTCAATGGTTTTGGTCCATGGTTTTGAGTGAGGCCTAACCTATAAAAAGGAAAGGAGATCATTTTGCTAATCACAAGTGTTGAAAATCTTAAGAAGAGCAAGATCTGAATTTCTGATAATCGGTTGGTGAGACATAGTTGATTCAGCGAAGCAGGTGCGGAGGTGCACTGAACAGTAGAGAGTGCAGGTGCGGAGTTGCGCAGACTCGTCACGGCAGAAGTGCGGATATCCGCAGGTTTCCTCCGGTGAAGTTGCAAACCTTTCTTGAAATATATTTTAGCTATCTTTTATCTGTTTCTGTAGAGATCTGTGTTTAAATTGGTGTCTGGTTAATGGTGTTATTTTCTGGTTACTGCATTCCGAGAGGTTATTTGTTTAAAGGAGATTGGGTGATGCACATGTACATGATGTTTTGGATCATGTTTGAAAATTGATAAAATGTGGTCCTTGGAAGGAAAGAGAAGCTAGTAGCCTTCTGTAGGTCAGCACCTACATACTAGTATTTCAGCTAGTACAAGAGCTAAGGGGGTTGTAGCTCCCTTCCAAAAGAAGCTGGAAAATGAGAGAGGGTTGTAGCTCTATACAGGTTGTAGCCTGCGTACTGGTAAAAGATTGCACCAGTACAAAATCATTGTAACAAGAAGTTTCTAATTGAAAGAAGATATAGACATATTGCAGCAGGTGGTTTTCACCCACATTGGATTTCCCCCTTAAATCTTGTGTTCCTTGGTGTGATTGTCTATTTTGTGTTCCTACTCATTATTCTATGGTTCTCACATACAGATTAATGACAAACGTCTGAAGAATAAATTAAATTATATGTTTGGAAGGTATATGCAAGTTTCAATTGTCAGATTTGAAAATATTTGTATAAATTGATAAGAGTTTGATAATACTGATTCACCCCACCCTGTCAGTATTATTTCCAACATCACTTGCTTCCTGTATCATTATTTTACGATTACAGTCGTGTGTGGTTTGATTTCCTTTACTTGCTTTATTCAGTAATCTTTTGTTTCTAAATATTTCATTGACTTGCTCTGTTATATGGAATGAGTACCTGGATAGCAAGATTATTATTTACAACTGAAAATGTTATGATGTTCATTCTGAAATAATATCACATTGTCTAATTCGGAAATTGTTGTTCATTTACAGATTGACATTGTTGTTCATTTACAAATTGACATTGTTCTTCACTTACAGATTGATATTGTTGTTCATTTATAGATTGGCATTGCTCTTCATTTAGCTATGGTTTACTTATAACTATGATTGTTGTTCATTAGATTGCAATTGATGTTCCCTTATAACTATGGTTAATTTTCATTATGTTAAAATAAGATTACTAATTCAATTACTCTAGATTGGCTGTGTGTTTACACTTGATTAATTTTGCTATTCAGTTTCTGAAGATTTACTTGGGTTCGCTATTCCTTTCTTAGATTGTTGTTCAATTCCTTTCGGTTAAGATTGATTCTTAATTCATTCTTGTTGATTAACCTTTGTTGTTCGATATTTTCAACAGATTAGTTGTTGTTACTTTTCTGTTAATTGAATTCTTATTTCCAGCACTTGCTTTGGTGTGACTAGGAAGATCTACAACTGTAACGAACATTGACTACTACTGTCTAAGTTATCAGATTGGAGATCTTGTCTTTGATTGTTTTTCATTTACATCAGTTTACAAAGGAAAGAGTTATCATTACTGCATCCCTGATTGATGATTGTTGTAGTTTCTTAAGTGAATCATTTAGTTACAAAGCATTTAAGTTTCTTTCAATTACAATTATAGTTGGTTTCCAGCATTTATTTACTTCTGTAAAGCATTATATTGCAGACATTACTCTTATGCAAGTGACCACCTCAGACTAAGTACACTCTTGAGATAAAAAATCCTACTTGGATTGACAATTAATGTAGGGTAAATAGAGGTTAAAAAGACCCTTTCTACTGCTCAGCAATGACCATCCACTACTAGAAAAAAGCTTTGAATTCATCACTGAAGGCTCCAACCCTTAGTATCCTCTATGGGCCATGTTTCATAAATTTTTAGACTTGATACTCCTAGTACATATGAACACACTATGTAGTCTACGTTTCAACAAATTTTCATACTGGACCCATCAGTAAAATTGAACCTCAAAATCAATCATCACTGTAATACACCCATCAAATACAACTTCATCAACCAATCACTAAAACTGAGTCATCAATATCTGATATAACTAAAACACAATCATCACTTTCTAAATCAACCAATCATTGAAACTTCTGGCATAACTGAATAAAATAATCACTGAACCTCTGAATTAGCTAAATCAACCATTCACTCAAAACCCAATCAACCAATGCTTAATCAAAATTTAACCAATCAATTGGAACAGGAAGATCACTGTAAGAAGAACACAGATCCGAACTCAGGACACTGTATCAATGACCAGAACCAACTACAACCTTAAAAATCTTGTGTTATATTGCATACACTACTTCAATGAAGCCAACCTGCATCTATATGCTACTTTCTTTAAGCCAACCTATGTATACCTCCAAAGATACTGAATCATAAAACCTATGAACCACAAACTAAACCAATCAGTGACATTCTGCAGATCTATTGTCAATTTACAGAGTTATAAACAAATAGAAACAAATATCACACTTCTCACTTAATCAATCAATAAACCAGACTCAATTTCCTTATACAATCAGTTCTACTTTCAGATCTAATGAAGACATCATTCATAGATAGTAGCAAAACAATAAAATTGATCAAATATATCAATTATCTCTGAACAACAAGCTTTTCATATGCATACGCTACTTGAAACTGTCAAACTAGCGTGTATACTCAACTTCACCAAGGCGAACTAGGGTATAGATCTGAAAATAATAACTTATAGCTTCACATCTATTCTAGACTTTAGATATACCCATATCATAATATTTACATGATAAAACATGCGTCAACATCCAGATCTACCCAATCTATTACCATATCATACAATGATAAGTCATTTCAGGTCTCATGATCGTGATCCAACATTGTATCCAAAGGTACACAAGATGTTTCAAATCAAATCATAACCATAGCCCTTACAACATAAAATATACTTCAAATAGAAGTATTCATGAAAATCCCTTTCACTTGCACACATATCCCTTTGACCTTCTCCTACTTATATAGTTTTAGCCTTTCTCAATACCTCAGACCTAAACAACACTTGGAACCTATCATATTCTTAGTCAAGATAAAGTAATCGTTATTCCACTCAATATTGTGGTTTGATACCATGGTATGGACCCTTGGTATTCATTAACCTAAATTTTCCATACCATACACAGTTTTCCTCTTGTGTAAGTGTGTGCATATGTATGTGCACCTTTTGTTCTGTTAACCCGCTTGTATACACTACTTCGACTAGGTGAGCCAATGTATACAACTTAATATAACTTAAAACATTATTTTTCTTCAATTGCTTGATGTTTATTTGTAATCCATTGCCCATCATCCCTTTCTTCTCTACGGTTACGATATTACCTCTGAATAGACCTATTATAATGTGATTTGTCATCATACATCAATTCTGAACTGATTCCTCTAAATTGTCCAGCATTTTATCACAACAGTAACACAACTACCATGTATTCTATCACATCCTATTTATACCTTTATCAAGTAGTCCATTCATTAAATAGGTCGTCATCAACGACAACTCATTAGTTAGGTTTCTTATCAAGGACAACACTAACACAATCTCCCTATATCAAATCATTGACCATTAATCAGTTCCATTATTCTATCACCTTTGATATCTCTGTGTTCTAGCATTCTGTCACCTTTGATCTATTCTATAGATTCATATAGTTACCATATACAAGTGAGTTTCCATCAAGGGCAACACGTACATCATAATGCCAACAAACATTGTATACATTTTCTCCATCCTCGCGATTGGTGCAAATGTCTTTGCATAAGCTCTTCGATGTTACTGCTTGTATCCTTTGAAAACTAGCCTTGCCTTATGCATTTTAATATTCCATTGAACTTTTCTCTTGGTATTATGAACCCACTTCACACCAATGACATCTTTTCCTTGTGGAAGGTCCACTAACTCCCATGTGCTATTCTTTTATATTGCTCCTATTTCTGCATTCATTATTGCAACCCATTTTTCTTCTTTAACTGCATCCTCAAAATGGATTGGGTCATCTACATGACACAACAATGCAAATAAGCAATTTAGACCAACACTACTATCAACCTCATCTTGCTCATAAATTTCACTTAAATTTATGATTTTTTGTCTTCTTATGCTCGCATAAGATGGGCTCGATATGTCACTTGATGTTACACTTGAAGCAGATGATGTCAAGGGCCTTTATGGTCTGCCTGTAGTAGAACTTACTTGACTTTGTGACATTGTAAAATTAGTTGTTGATGGTATAGCTTGTTTACTACTTTGTTGAGCTTCAATAGGAGTAGGAGGAGTCACTGTTGATGAATTACTTGTTGCGGTCAATTCTCATGTCTTCATGTGGTATACATGTTTTCACATTGATTGTCTTCTCTAAACTTCCATCCCATGCTTCCTCTTCTATGGACTACGCATCTCTACTAATTATGACCTTCTTGGTTGATGGATTGTAGAGCTTGTATGTCTTGGATTCATCACTATATCCAAAAAATTTGCATTTATCCACTAGTACAAAATGACTAATTAATTACTAAAAAAACAATTAAAATTCGCATATAAACGACCATTTTTCAGTCAGTGGCCAATAGTATCTAATTTACTGTATCTTATAACATGACTAAATTTTATTCATTTTTAGCTTAGTCATTAATTGGTTTCTTCAATTTTACCACCTAATAGTATATTTAGTCATAAATTTCATCATAAATTTTTCATTAGTTTAGTCATTAATTGTCGCAATTAATGACGAAATATATAAGAAAGTATATTACTATATGAATCCTCAAGGAAACCAATTAATGACTAAAGAAATATGAACAAAACATTGTTCGTGTTATAAGATACTATACATTAGCTACTAATAGTCATATATATGTAAATTTTAGTCATCATTTAAAACTGATTAATGACCAAAGAGATATGACTAAATTCTAGTCATGTTATAAGATGCTGTAAATTAGACACTAATAGTCGTATATGTGCAAAATTTAGTCATCCTTTAATAAAAGAAAAATATAATTTGCAGTAGTCATTTACCTTTTTTTGGTATTTTCACATTCATTATATAAACAACCGATTTAGTAGTTTTTATTCAGTTCATTTAATTTCATTCATAATCATTATAAACGACTAATTTAGTAATATATTTATTTTATGTTCATTGTTAATTAATATAAACTACTAATTTAGTAGTTTTAGATTGATTTTATGTGTTTATTATTAATCACTATAAATTAATTAGTATGATTTTGTGACTAAATTTTAAGATAATGTCATACAATGTGCATGTCTATCTAATATAATAACACAAAGTTACATATGTTAATTACAAGACTAAATAATATCAAGTGCAAATGAAAATAATTTCAACCATATAAATTTTGTTATATAAAATATCAAGTATTACAAGATGAGCTTCCAACTTAATATGGGTTGGACTGCAATTTACACATGAAATATTGTTTCATCATTTCAAAACATTGTCATTGTGTTGCCAAAGCATTGCAAGTCAATTCACCAATTCTAAAAGCTTGACCATCAATCTCTATGAGTGTGCCTTATGAAAGATATTGGCTCTAAGGGTATCACTAGACAAATTTTCTTCTCTCTCTCATTTTCCATTTGTCACTCTGGTGTTATTGTTCTCCTCCTCTTTCTTCAATTGTTGCTTCTTACCGTAAATATTGAGTTCCTATCCTGAAAATGAAAGAAGGTACAATGAAGAGTATAAGACATGAAAGATGATGAATACTTGAATATAAAATAAAGTATACTATAAAATATTATATGGCATATACCTCAACATTTGATAGTGGCCAATATTTGGCTAGATGACTTGTATAAACAAAGAAAATAAAATGTCACCGTAGAAAATGGAATTGAAGGGGGATTGATCATGCGTGCTAGGATTTTTTGTGTTTGCACACATCATATGGATCACTTCTAATTGTATCAAAAACAAAGAGTATGTGCAATGACATGCAGTGACATGTCGGTGTCTATTTGACTCAATGATATGCTTGATTTTTTAACGCATGCCAATCATACCACAATGAAATTAAGAGAGAAAAGGACACAAGAAGGACCATCAATAAATGAAATTAGAGACTTTAGAATGCAACTAAATTGTACCTGAATGCAATGATAAGTATTTGTAGCTTCCTAGTCACCGATTAGCATCAAATAACACTGTGAAAAAATCCTTGCATTATGATAAGTTGGTTGGACCTACCCTAATCCTCTGTAATAGTCCCTTGACTTGGCTATAGATATAATTTTAGAAACAATCCTAATCCTACAATTCTTCCCTATATGGATCATCTTTCTCCCCTATATTGATAGTTATTTTTCAAGGTGAAATTATAGGACTCTCCAATTTCATCATCGCCTTTCAAAACAATGCTTAAGTATTTCCAGGTGATTGTTGAACTAGTCTTTACTTAGGTCCATAAAATCCTTGATTTGTCTCCATCGCAAAAAACTAATTTTGTAATAAACTTATAAATGCCACATCTTCATTTCTCATGCCCAACATACCAATTCTTTATAGTGGAATACTTTATCGTTGCTCCCTCTGTGCAATAGAGATCCACTATTGTGGCATGGAGATGATTGGTGTCATAAATTGGTATAGCTCATCCTTCAATAAATGTCACAGAACTCCTCTCACCTCACAGAACTCCTCCCATCTACAAAAATAAGAGTCCTCTCAAAATGCCTGGTCTCCATCTCATTCATCTTGAAATAAGTGGATATTTCTATGGGTGACAAAGTGTGCTTGGAGATTTAAGAGAAGGAGCTATCACTAAAAAAATAAAAATGAAATGCAGCATAATAGTTATCAGCAAGAGAACAACCCTACCAAGCTACTTCCAAACTAGATAAAGATACTCCTACATTACCTCTTATAACGAACAAAAGATAACCTCAACTACCTATAGAGTCTACCTATGCATGGTAGAAATGAAAACACTGTCGAAAGCAACATCTACAACAATGTTGGTCAATATCTTCTTCTAGTCAAGGTTATGCCCAATTTTTGAAAAGTATTAAGCAGGCCGGGGTCCACCACATCCAGGCTCCTCTTCGTATTCTACTCTCTCTATTTAGGTTCAGAATAATACCAAAGGTCTTCGAAATTGATGGGTGGGTAAAGGTTATCAGACCATTGAGTTCTTCCATTTTTAATCATTATCTGTAAGAGTTGAATCTAAATTGAAAAAGTTGTTCAGGTTCCATCTTTTTAGCTGAAATTAACCTAAGCTTTGTAGAGTAGTAAGGTTTAATGGATATAGGTATATTCTACTTAAAATATAGTAACATGATTTAAAACTGTAGACATTAAGATCAAAATCTAACGATGAAATATAATAGGTTTTATGTTCATGATTACAAGAAATTTTAATTTCATATAAGAAAGTTTGAGGAAGGTCCAACATTTGCATCCTACCAGAAAATTTTATTGCAACACTTGATCCCTTTTAATTTTGCATGGTAGAGTCCACTCAAGAAATAATCAACCACTAAAGAAAAGGTGAAAAGAAAAAATAAAATGTCATGCATTCTGACCCTATAAAAGTTAGGGAGGAGCGAATTGATCTGTACAATAAGGAGATGCAAAATGTTTACATGTCCATTGTCTTTTGATGAATTGTTGGTTGCAATCAAGATCTGCATTATCATAATCATTAAACCATTTGTACAATAAGGACATGCAAAATGCTTACTTGTGCATTGTCTTTTGATGAATTGTTGGCCACAATCAAGATATTCTTTATCATATTCATTAAACTCTAAAATCTAAATAAAATTTATGATTTGATCATATAAACCCTCAAAATTATTTACCCATAAGAACAAAAATCCTCTTTAGTAAAAAGGAAGAAGAGAGTCCAAATTCATATCCATGTAGAAATTACCAAAATATCACAATCATTAAATCAACTCTAGATAAAATTTATGATCATATAAACCCTCGAAATTATTTACCCATAAGAACAAAAATCCTCTTTAGTAGAAAGGGAGAACATAGTCCAAACTCATACCCATCTACAAATTACCAAAATATCCACGCCCAATGACCTTGCCCTTATCATAATCATTAAACCCTCAACTATAGATAAAATTTATTCTTTTATCATATAAGCCCTTGAAATTATTTACCCATACAAACAAAAATCCTCTTTAGTAAAAAGGAAGAATAGAGTCCAAATGGGATTTACCCATAAGAACAAAAATCCTCTTTAGTAAAAAGGAATAACATACTCCAAATTCATACCCATGTACAAATTACCAAAATATGCACGCTCAATGACCTTGCCCTTATCATCATTATTAAACCCTCAACTCTAGATAAAATTTATTCCTTCATAATATAAGCCCTCGAAATTATTTACCCATAAAAAAAAAATTTCCTCTTTAGTAAAAAGGAAGAACAGAGTCCAAATGGGATTTACCCATAAGAACAAAAATCCTCTTTAGTAAAAAGGAAGAACAGAGTCCAAATTCATACCCATGTACAAATTACCAAAATCTCCACCCCCAATGACCTTGCCCTTATCATAATCATTAAACCCTCAACTCTA
Organism: Pinus taeda; assembly: GCA_000404065.3. Lineage (NCBI taxonomy): Eukaryota > Viridiplantae > Streptophyta > Pinopsida > Pinales > Pinaceae > Pinus > Pinus taeda. The sequence goes on from APFE030387433.1 coordinate 54,425, forward strand.
CATAAAATGTATGCTTTGATCATATAAGCCGTCGAAATTATTTACCCATACAAAAAAAAGAATCCTCTTTAGTAAAAATGAAGAATGGAGTCCAAAATATACCCATGTACAAATTATGAAAATATCCACGTTGCCCTTCCTCCATCTAATTGTTGATTCTCTCCTAAGGTTTCCCATGCAAATGCCATCTGGGGTTTGAATCCCATGAAATTGATAGGTCATGTTGATGGTCTTCCTTCTTCTGGAATTTCCACGAAGATATAGACAAGGTAGAGAGAAATATAGTGCTACGATGTGATGTTGTAATCTGTGAATATTTTATTTGCACCAGCGCTAAACTGGAAATGAAAAAGGAAAGAACTATTTATAATAGGAAAAATAAAATAAATAATTATATATAAATAAAATAAAATATATAAATTGCAATTGAGTTAAATGAATTTATATAAATAACAATTTGTTAATTTTTTCCAAAGAACTCTAAATTAAAAAAGAAGAGGAAGTTTAAAATGATTTGGAGAGGGGTAAACATTTAAATATGAACTCAATTATAATAAAATGTTAAATTTAAAAAATAATAAATTTAATTTGTTAATTTTTATTAACTTGTCACTAGACGTTGTTACAATAGCATGGCTTATAGATACTACAAGTCCAAAAACATAACTTATTTCACAACCAAAATATTTTACAACAATATGACAAGATTCTTCACTGTGGATATTCACCCCCCACATTATGGTAGACATTGTTAACTTGTAAAAAATAGCCTTTGTTACAATACCATGGGTCAATACCATGGATTATCAATACAACATGCCCAAAAGACATAAATTATTTCCCAATCAAATATTTTATAACAATATGACAAGATTGTTAACCATGGATATTCACCCTCACTTTACCATGGATATTAACTTGTAAATATGCTTTATTACAATACCATGGGCCAATACCATGGCTTATCAATATTGCATGTCAAAAAACCATAACTTATTTCATAGTAAAAATAATTTATTTTAATTTAATTTTACTGTGTTTTTTAAATTCAATCTAAAAGGGAAAATGTTACAATTTGAGATATATGTAAACCCTCGATCCTCGAGAGTACTCAAAATATTCCCATAGAAATTAAATTAAGGTTTTAATAAAATTAGGCTAAGATGAATCTATACGGTTCTAATATAATATATATATATATATATATATATATATATATATATATATATATATAATATATATATATATACTTAGCCAGGATGAGAGCAAGCAAATTGACTAATTATAATAGATTAAATATAGTGCATCATTTTTTAAATTTTTTCATTATTTTATTTTTCTTTGACATGATTGATCCAAAATTTAGGTCTAATATTTTACAAGCAATACCATGGGCCAATACCATGGCTTATCAATACTACAATTCAAAAAACTATAACTTATTTCATAACTAAAATATTTTTTAGCAATATGAGAATATTCTTAACCATGGACATTCACCCCCACATTACGGTAGGTATTATTAACTTGTAAAAAATAGTCTTTGTTACAATGCAATGGGTCAATACCATGGATTACCAATACCACATGCCCAAAAAACATAAATTATTTCACAATGAAAATATTTATAACAATACCACATGCCAAAAAAACATAAATTATTTCACAATCAAATATTTTATAGCAATATTACAAGATTGTTAACCATGGATATTCACCCTCACTTTACCATGGATATTAACTTGCAAATCCGCTTTTTTACAATGTCATGGGCCAATACAATGGCTTATCAATACCACATGCCAAAAAACCATAACTTATCTAAATAGAAAAATGTTACAATTTGAGATATATCTAAACCTTATATCCTCACTACTACTAAAAATATTCGCATAGAAATTAAAACAACAGTTTAATAAAATTAAGCTAAGATGGATATATAAAGAACCGACATCAATCCATCATAGGTAAGGATCCAAGGGATGAGAGAAAGAAAATTGACTAATTATAATAGATTAAATATAGTGCATCATGTTTTAAAGTTTTTCATTATTTTATTTTCTTTGACATGATTGATCCAAAATATAGGTTTAATATTTTATAACCAATTAAGTTTCTCTAATTTAGATAATTTCTTAAACAAAATACCATGTGATCAAATTTAAGAGAGAGTTGGGGAGGGGGTGGAGAGAGGGAGTGAGAAGGTTAAAAAGTTGGAGGATAGAGAGAGATAAAGAGAGAGTCATGGGGGGGAGAGAGTGAGGTTGGAGAGATGGAGCGATAGGAATGAAGAGAGACGAGAGAGAGAGAGATGGAGTTGGAGTGGGAGAGAGAGGAAGGAAATAACAAAGACATAGAGAGAGAGAGGTGGAGAGAGAGAGGAGTGTGAAGGGAGAGAGGAGAGGAGGGAAGACAAACAAGAGGATAGGGTAGAGATAGGGAGAGAAGGGAAAGGGAGAGAGATGGAGACACAAAGATGGAGAAGAATAGGGAAGAGGGGAGATAGTGACAGAGTTGGACGGAAGAGAGAGAGAGAGAAGGAGAGTGATTTTGGGGGCAGAGATAGAGGGAGGTGGGAGATAAGAGATAGAGAGGAAGGAAGATAGATATGAGGAGAGAGAGATGGAATTGGAGGGGGTAGGAGCGGGAGGGAACAAGAAAAAATAGAGGGAGAAAGGTGGAGAGAGAGAGGGGGTGACAAGGGAGTAATGGAAAGGGAGTGAGGGAGAGAGGAGAGTAGGATGGAATAGAGAGAAGGATATAGATAGAGAGGGAGAGAAGGGGAACAAAGAGATAGACAGAGAAGGAGAAGAGAGGGAGAGAGAGTGTGTGTATGTTTGGGAGGTGAGATAGAGAGAGGGAATAACAAAGAGACAAAAATACAAATATAGATATTATATAGTATTATATAACCAACCTAGATCCATATTAACCCTATAACTATCAAGTGCCGAGAGGGATCCAATCTCTCTAGGTGAAAACATTTCTTCAAGTTTTGCACTAGAAAAAAAGTTTACAACACGAGATATTGGATCCCCCTCAACGCTTGATAGGTTTGGGGTTAAGATGGATGTAGGTCAGTTAATATGAAATTAAAGTAGTTTTTATTTCATATTATATTCTTAAAAATTAAAATCTCCCTTTAAATTAATTTCAAACTAGAACTAGATCCAACTAGATTCAATGAATAGATTTTTAAAAAATATATAAAATAATTTTTTTATTAATTTTTTTTTTAATTACAAATTAGTAGAGATACATAGTGAAAAGTTGGCTCACATATACACCATGTGAGGATGAAGAAGTGTTTAAGGAAGGATAACCTTTCAGCCAATCTTTAACAACCTTTCAATCCCCTATCACCTGTAAGTTTAGTTTGCTTGACACAATTAATAAATTAACATAAAAAATTGATTCATATTATTGTAGTACTTGTTACATAGTTGTATTTTTGTTCTTAGACTAAATTAGTCATTCATGTTACTATTTTTTAGCTATATTACTTATTAGCTAGTCACATATTTTAACCTGTGACTAAATTAGTGATTTATGTTTGTTGTTTTTAGTTTGGTCACTTAAGATTGCTCATTTTTCATAGCATTGCTCATTTTTGGTAGTATTTCACTTGGAAACGCTGTGGTGACTAAATGTTTTAGTCACCTACTCACTAATTGCTCATTTTCTACTAGTGCTCCCCCTTGTTGTCCAACTTCTTCCTTAATTCATCCGGGACATCTGCATATACCACACATCCAAAACACTCGCATGTGAGTGACACTATGCTTTATTCCACTCCATTTCTCTTCAGGAACCACATCCTTGACACTTTATGTTGGACACCTATTAATGATATATGTTGTGCAAACAATAGCTTCAACGCAATAATCATTTGGAAAATGCTTTTCCTTCAACATACTCCTTACCATTTCCATAATGCTCATATTTTTTTTCGTGACAACATTTTGCTGAGGTGTATACCTTGTTGTAAATTTCTTGCAAATTCTATGCTCTGTGTAAAATCGAAGGAATTCATTTGAGATGTATTCACCACCGCTATTAGTCCTCAAGACTTTGATGTAGTTTCCACTTTCCTTCTCAGCAACAAATTTGTATTGGCAAAAATTCTCAAACACTTCACTTTTTTTAGGAAGTAGACCCATGTCTTCCTTGTATAATCATCTATAAAAGTCAAAAACTAATAGTTGCGCCCAATTGATGGTGTTTGCATTGGTCCACATAAGTATGAATGGACAATGTCCAAAGGTGCCTTTGCCCTGATTGACTTTCTTGTTGGAAATGTCTCTCTATGTTGTTTTCCCAAGATGGATTTGTCCAGTTTTTCTATGAGTGCCAATCGCTTCACCATGTCTTTCCTATGCAGGAAATTCAAACCTCCAAAATTGAGATGACCAAATCTCAAATGCCATAACCAATTTTCATCTTTCACTTTTGCTTGAATGTACACTTATGTGAAAGTTGTAACCTTTCTCTCATCCTCTTGTGAATTCATTGATAGTTGTCCTTGAGCACCTTCTTCCTCCAAATCCATTTTTATCTTTAGGGGGAAAATTCTATTATTTGTTATCTAAAATTTTTCAATGAATTGTTTCCTTGGAGACTTATCCAAAATTATGCACTCAACATTTTTGAAAAATATATTGTAGCCCTTTTGTTTGAGTTGTTCAAATGCTTATGAGGTTATGCTTCAATCCAAGGGCACAATAAACATCATAAATGTACTTCTTCTCCCCCTTATTTGTTATAATATTGACTCTTCCTTTCCCCATGGAAAATACTTTGCTATTAGTCCCCAATTTCACTTCAAATTTCACACTAACATCTAGATTGGTAAACATTTCTATGTTCCCTGTCATGTGGTTGTTGCACCCTAAATTTAGAAATGATACATCCCTTTGCTTTTCTTGTGCTACACTACAAGCTAAATTTTTTTTATCTTGGTTCTCATTTTCCTTTGTGAAGTTTTCACTTGGTTTGTTACTTATGCCATGTTGCTTCTTTCTACATTCATTTGCATAATGACCATACTTCTTAAAATAATGGCATTTAACTTGAGATTTATCATACCTCTGACCTTGTGCTTGACTCTGGCTTGGGCCTTGACTTGAATTTTGATTGCCTCCCCTTCCACTTGAGTTTGAAGAGCTTCCTCTTCCTCCTCTACGTGGGCTTATTTCACTTCCTCTAGCATTTGATCCTCTTTTGCCTATAACTTGATGAAATGAAACTTGTGTCTTGAAGGCATGTTGTAATGAGGAGTTTTTTTCTCCTCTTAGCCTATGTTCATGAGAAATCAATGATGCATGAAGCTCATCCACTGAAAGATGTGAGAAATCCTTTGGATCTTCTATAGCCACAATAATGGCATCAAATCTTACTGGCAGACTTCTCAAAATTTTCTCAACTATTCTTTTTTCCTCAAGTGTCTCACCATGAGACTTGATTTGACTAACCAGTCCAATTACTTGTGTAAAAGATGAGTCTACGTTCCCTGAATCTTTCATACAAATTGTCTCAAAGTCTGTCCTCAACATTCGTAGTTTTGTTGTCTTCTCATTTTATGTTGTTGTACCTGTTGGTTCAAGAAACTCATTCTCCATCAAATCCAAAATATCTTGGGAAGAAAACAAAGTCTTCATTGTTATAGCCCAATAATCATAAATTTTCCCATTAAATTGAGGTATGTCAAGATTAGTCAAGCTTGTGCTTGATGTGAGGCTACCATAACTCATTCTCCACCAAATCCAAACTATATTGGGAAGAAAACAAAGTCTTCATTGTTATAGCCCAATAATCATAATGTTTCCAATTAAATTTAGGTATGCCAAGATTATTCAAGCTTGTGCTTGATGTGATTCTACCATTTGTGACTGTAAAAAAAACTTTCTCACTTTCTCCCCTAGTAAATATGCTCGAAAAAGAAGTCTACATTGAAAGAAACCTTTCAACTCCAAGTAAAAACACTTATTATTACACTAATAAATTTTCAGCGCATCTGATACCATGTGAAATATTTAGGGGAAAGGAGTGTCCCTCAAGACTTCAGTTGCAACTAAAATGGAGATAAAAAAACAAATTTAACTCATATTGTCCAAAAAAAAAGTTAGAGTTTCACCCGTGATACCATTTGAAATATTTAGGGGAGTCCCTCAAAACTTTCGTTGCAAAGATCAAATCACAATTAAAATGGAGCTAAAAACATAGAAACTTAACTCACATTAGAACAAAGTAAAATAGAGTGGTTGCGGTAAAACTAGACATGAAATTTCAAAAACATATAGCAAGAAACTATACTTTTGATTATATTTCAAAACACATGGAAATAGATTCCCATGATAAATGGACGCTGAAGCTCCTTTACCAAGTAAAATAAAAATTTTAGTATGATTTATGCCTCACCACCTCTTCACTGTAGTGACAGAGTAACTCTAAAATCTCGTAACAAATTTGTTTTCAGTCGCTGACCAAAATTGCTTTACAATTTATCTTCTTTACCTCTGAGACTGCTTTGAACTTATACATGTTGGGGAGTGTAAGAAATAGTTGCGGAATAAATGTTTAACCATACATTTTTACCAAACCTACATTAAATATTCATTCGAATTTATTTATCTAATGTGTTGCGGAATGAGGAATTTGTAATCCTCCTAAGAACTTTATTTAACCCATGTCCTTCAACATGAAAACAAAATTTGCAACCTACACACAAAGTCTACTTCCTTGATTTACTTGATTACCACAAGTATGGTTTCCATTAGTTTATTTAGTGAATAAAATTAATTTTCCCACAAATAATGTGAGATATGGTCTTTACTTCTGAAAAATGACAAAAAATGAAGAGAACAAAATATGGAGCAAAGGACTTGCTCTTCTCAGTATTACAAATCACTTGAATAAGATTACATTGGAAACATCAGTAATAAATTACTAGAGTTAAACTCGACTTAGACTCTACTAACTCAAATTGAACTAGGACATGTGGAGGGACAATTTTGACACCTAACATGTGGTTGGGATTAGATTCTCCAACACTCCCCCTTAATCACAAAGACATAAAAAATGCAATTAAGATACCTGATGGTTTATGTCTCAGTTAGGCTTACAATTTAAAAATTGACTTCAACTTTTCTTGTTCTCTTTCTCGAGATCCTATAGCCTCTAAATTGTTTCATGTTTTTCTCTTTGTTTTATCCTTCAAACCACATTTTCTTCATTTGTTGGTGTAGGTCTTCCATTCTTCCAGGTTGTCCAATCATATCTTGGACTTCTTCAATAAACAAGTTGTATGTCAGCTACTGCCACATATTATCTTATGTAGTGTTATTTTCATAATCAAACTCTTGCAACATAAGATTATAATAAAATAATATTTCTTCAGGTCTCTAATACCTGAAAATTTCATTAATTTCTTCTTCATCAATGTTGTCTTCAACATTCATTTCTGCACCTTCTATGTAGATTTTGTTAAGGCATGGCGTTGAAAGCCATGCTTCAAGTAAATTTAATTGTTCTTCATAGTCATTATGTGTACCTGCACATTTGAAATCAATGGTAAGTTTAAAAACATCTACAAAACCACATTGGTTATGTTCCTTCTCCTATGTAATGAGAGCTTCCCTCTGTTGTACTTCTTTCTCAGTTGTTGCTTCTGCATCTGTATCTATTTTCTCTTTCTAGGCTTCCTTCTTTGCCTCTTCTTCTATTTATGTACTAACTTATGCTACTGCAAACATGTTGTCTTCAACTATCTCACTAAATAACATCATGTCAATATGATGTTTCTATTGCATCACCTGCAACCATTTCTCATTACCCAACAATTCTTTATCAAAAGTTACATCAGAAATACTATTTGGTGAATCATTGACTTCTCCAATGGCAGTTTCATTGTCATTGGCAAGATTTGTTGCTCGATTCACCAAACATTGATTAGTAATCTCTGTTGCTGGATTCATCAAATTGTCATTAGCGAGCTTTTTTGCTAGAATCAAAAAATTTCTGTCCACTTTCGACTGTGCATAGTGGGGTTCGTGAGAATCTACGTGCTACTTCTCTCTTGCTTTTGTGACTTCTTCATAGACATCATCCATGTGTGACTAAGCACAATGGATTTCAACAATCTATTCATCTAGATGTATATCTACTACTATAGATCCACCTTCATCTTCAACATCAATGCTCCCCCTTGGACCAAAGCACTTTTCAAGGGTATCCCAAGCCTCCTTGGCTATCTGAAATCAAGGGTAGAATGATGTCATCGACATATTCTTTTATGCATTTCAATGCAAAAGCATCCTTTTGCCTCTTCACTTCCATATCTAAAAATATATCAAACATCTCATGTAGTCTCTTTGACTTTCTCAGCCCCTTGGCTTTTCCCATTTGATCGCTGACAAAATACGACTCAACAAAGAAATCAAACTTCAAACATAGTGACACACTTCCTCGCTACACAACTTCATAAAACTTTAATAAAAAAAATTACAACTGTCAAGAAGTGATTGGAACAATACACCCTTTTTTTTCTTTAAATCCTTTTCAAGACTAAAAATTGTCTTTTTTAAAGCCTTAAGAAATATTCTATCCCTTTTCAAAATAAACTTCAATATCTTTTCCTAAAAAAATCCACGTCCCTTTAACAATACCACCCTATTTCAAATATTATGATAATAATAATAATAATAATAATAATAATATCCATTTTTAAGGTCACAGCCAAGCGAGACACCAAATTCGTGTATGAGACCCCCTTGTTCATGGGGCAAGGGACTCACCTCCATGTAGCAATTTGACTACCAAGTATACGAAGACATACACACACAACCCCTTTCTGGTTTTGAACCTATGACCTCTTAGGAGGAAATACATGCTCTTAACCATTAGGCCCACTCACGCTGTATAAGCCCCTTTAAAAAAATATTACATACACCTTTTTTTTTTTAAATAAAAGAACCTCTTTAAAACTTATTAACGTGATCCTTCAAAGAAATATGATTATATAAGAGGATCAAGACTTTGAAATAAGTTTTGTTGACTTTTCATATAGAATGGTGGTTGCGGACTTTTAATGAATGAATTGCCGAATTTTGTTACCTTAACGCTATGTGCGTTGAACAAGGGCCGCATGTTAGCTCTTCTATTGGTCTTCAAGGGTAACGTTAATGCTCTAACACACTTCCCATCGCAACAAACCCGTGCCAATTTAAAAACGATGCCTTGAAGGGCAGTGTTAGTGCTCTAACGCACTTTCCATCACAACTAACCCACGCGAATTTAAAAACGATGTAAGGAAATGTTGATTAACGTCCTTTTTCTTATGACTACTCATCATTAGTAACGTCACTAACGCACTGGTTTTAACTCATGAAAAGCATTAATTTCCAAAAGAAATCTTTAACCTGTTTCTTTCTTTTTGTTATAGCCGGCTTCTTGGTTTTCTTGCTCCTTTTTCACAGGGTTCTTCAAGTTTTTGTTGCTCTCTCAAAGAGGATTACGCTAAACTTCTACTACTCTCTCAAAGAGGATTACGCTAAACTTCTACTGCTCTCTCAAAGAGGCTTACGCTTTCTCTTCACTCACTTCTAGTGCTCTCTCGAAGAGGCTTACGCTAAACTTCTATGGCTCTCTCAAAGAGGCTAAAGCTTTCTCTTCACTCACTTCTGCTGCTCTCTCAAAGAGGCTTACGCTTTCTTTTCACTCATGTTGCTACTCTCTCATGGAGTTTTATCCAAATCTCTCTTTCTCTTCACTCATGTTGCTGCTCTCCCAATTGCTCTCAAGGAGTCTTACACAACCTCAGCTCTGATACCATGACAAAAATTGAAGAGAACAAAATATGGAAGAGAGGACTTGCTATTCTGAGTATACAAATCATTTAAATAAAATTACATTGAAAACATTAGTAATAAATTATTAGAGTTAAACTCTATTAACTCAAACTGAACTAGGACACCTGAAAAGACAATTTTGACACTTAAGATATAGTTGGGATTAGATTCTCCAACAAAAAATAACTAAAATTACAAAAAAGAAAGAAAGAAAGAAAGAAATAGATTACATCGTATAATTCTTTGATTTATATGAATTGGAATCTTGAAATATATACACCATGCCTTTTATAAATAATTATCTCAATATCAACTTTCCTTTTTATGATTTGACATTTCAAATCGCATATTGCAAAATCGGAGAAGAGTGAGGAAACTTCATTTTTTACTTTTTAAATAATAACGTTGAGCAAACATACGATAGATATATATTCAATGAGAGTTCAGTTTCTCATGTGTTCTTTAAACCGGATGGAGTAAATCTTTTGCTTTCCTACTCTAAGTGAAATGCCAGAAGCGAAGCCCTCCATTGAACATACATTAGACCTTCAGTACATGTCGAATCTTACTAAAGAAAAGAAAAGAATAATAACTAATATTATATGAAATAAAGAAAATGAATGTGTAAATGAAAAGGAAAGTGCGTTGAATTCTAACCATTGATGGATGGTGGATGATTACGATGTATACGGAACAACAAGATCTCTGAGAAAAGAAAAAGCACATAAACCAGCCATATATAAATTAGTGTAACCATTTAATTTAAACCGTGATGCACGTAAACCAGCCATATGTAAATTAGTATAACTATTTAATGTACATTGTGGTTGATTAAGTTTGATGAGCAATTATAAGAAGAGATTGAAAGATTTCATCCACTTACCAAAAATCTCATATATTAATTTGGAACTTTAATTTTGGTTCGACATCCTACTGCACAGAATTCCTATGTTGAAACCTATCTAAAATTGTATTACTCAAGATATAAACCTACCTAATTACACAAGGAGCTTAACCTAACATACCTAAGAGAAATAGGTAAGAGAATACAATCTTACTGCCCAAGGACTGGACCATAACAGACCATACGTACAGAACAGAATGACGACAGCACTATAAAAGCCATTTCAATGGATGATTCATGTGACTTTGCTAGATGATGTATGTACTAATTGCGTACAGGCAACAATTAATAGGTCAATAAACTCTAATTCTTTCATTGTAATTAATTTTTTAAGTAAAACAACTTTATAATCTCTCGTTAACTCATTAATTGCAATCACCTTATCCAGCCAGTTTTTCAATTATCAATGTCACAAATCATAATCTTCCATAAAAAAATACTAAAATAAGTGAACAAGCAAAATGGAGTTAATTTTGAATAATGTTTTATTAGCGTTACAACCCTGCCTTGGCTTATTGCAGTTCATGAAGCTCACACCATTTGGGGTGCTCATCCAAGGCGTAGTCGGCTGGTTGCTGCGACCCTTTGGACTCTCCCAAACTTATTCTCGGCTGCAACATTGTGATGGTAAGAATTTCAAAAGAGTAAAGTGTTTTCAAGCTTGAGAGAGGAGCATATGAAGGATGAAGTCAAGGAGATCAATTTGCCTACTTAGCCAGCAATTCTCTGCTCGACAAAAAGGGGAGGACAACTGACGGAAACGTGTTCATCGATAGTAAAATGTTTTACTACATCAATTGCACAATCTGAAGAGGAAGTGCGAACTTGGAAGAGGTTTCGCCCGAGGTTTCGTCTCAATAGAAATCAGATTTCAGACATAATTTCGTTGGAAATTAAAGCCGAAATTGCCCGGAAAAGCGGGGCACATGAATTGTTGTTTATCTCGCGCTTTTACTTACAAACAACGTACTCGAGTTGCGAACGGCGTTGGCGGTTCCTGCAAGCTGCTGCTGCGGCGTGAACTTCAGCCGCTGAGCGCTAAACTGCATTGCCAGGGGTGGCCGCGTTAGCAGCGGCTGGCTTTGCGACGCGCGCGTCCGCTGCGGTAAAACGGTAACCGAATAGTAAGCTGCGTTTGCACGGGCGCGGCCGCGGCCGCACAGCCTATTATAGGCTGACGTAGCCGTAGCGGAGAACATCTTCCAAGGTCTGTGGGTTCCTCCGATATTATGCGAGTGATTTAATAAAACATTTTATTGTCCATGATAACATGTTTCCACCCCTTTGCGAGGAGATCGCTGCCCACCGTGCATCTCCTCTTAGACGGAATATCGTCTTGCAGTGTATAACACTTCACCCTCTTGGAAATACGACCATCCCAATGTTGCAGCGGAGAATAAGTTGGGAGCGTCCCAAGGGGCTCAGCACCCAGCAAACTACGCCTTTATCGGCGCCCAAACGATGTGAACTTCATGAACTCCCATAGGCCAACGCAGGGATGAAGTCGAATAAAATATTATTCAAAATACGATGTGAACTTCATGAACTCCCATAGGCCAACGCAGGGATGAAGTCGAATAAAATATTATTCAAAATTACCATTGGCATGCTCAGTTGAATGTGCCAGTGGTTCTCCCATTCGATAGCCCACTCTGTTCTAGCCCTCCTTTTAATACTCTTCATCACCTTCACTTTTCCACCGAGGAAGGCATCTTCTCTTTTCTTTTTCCATTTTTAAAATCATCACTTTCACTTTTCTACCGAGGAAGGCATCTTCTCTTTTCTTTCTCTATTTTTAAATCTCTGTGTGGGCATATTATTCTTTTTCTATGGATCTTGATATGTATGACATTCCTCACCGGTCAAAAGCCATCGAAGTCCTTATGATGCCATTTTTTGCTTTTAGTGAAGGCCCCACATGATATTCTTATCCATCTGGTTGTTGGGTTTGTCAATTAAGGTTCGATGTTGATGTTTTTAGTTTATTTTTTGCTTTTGCTTTGGTAGAAAAGCAAAATACGAATTGCAAGTGGCAAACACGAAATCCTTAAAGATTCGTCTTTGTCTCTCTCTGATAGGTCTGTCATGATTTTCTACATGTCGCTGGTTTACGTGTGGGCGAAGGCATTTTCTTGTCTGAGGGATCTTCTTTTCCTTGACAGCATCAGCCATCCATCATTGCTTAGAGTTCAATGGTACACTCTCCATTCCATTTCATTTACACAATCATTTCTTTATTTTATAATATATTAATTATTATTCTTTTCATCATCTTATCGTAGGTATTAGTCATTTATTGGTGTGCGTGCGACTGAAGGTTTAATGATCTGCATTTTTGGCTTTTGGGTAGAAAAGCAAAAGATGAATTCTGCCCATTAAAAATACATGCGAAGCGGAACTCTTACTTATGACATACATTACTTATTATATATACCCAACGCTATGCTAAATCTTCTTAGATTTTGCCATATATATTATTAAAGATATCTACGCAGAATATACGATTAAACCAATCTAAATTCTCGCCATAGTTTATGATAGTATTCTGAAGATATTTCATCATTTAAATTCATATACAATGAAGAGTGTGTCGAACAACTGGGATCTTAACTGGTCGCATTCTGTCTTATTTTCCTATACAGCTAAATCAATTCACATCTTAAATGCCGTCCTATCGTAGTCGTAGTCAAATTTAAATTTATATTTGAATGGCACTTATACCTAACTTAGTTAGGTTAAAAATAATATCTATAAAATTAAATTGACAAAAGAAGAGCAATATATTATTTTGTTATTTTATCTTCTAGATAAACAAGATGGGCTGCGAAGCAGCTAGTCCTTGCCAATGCAAACTGCAGAAACTAAGGGAACGGTTCAGCTTCAGCAGACATCTCCAACAACTTCTATCGCAGGCGTCAATGCTCTGAGGCACTTTTCGATATCAGCGCGAGGTCCAGATTGTGAGCTTCGTAAGCGAGCTCCTGCGTTGATGTCAAAGTGCTGCTTTCCAGATGCAATGGAGACCCTGTATAAACCACTGAAAGTTTCGGATGAAGTTCGACAACAGGTATTGCGGATACCGAAGGAGGACATGATCCAGATAGAAGTGCTGCTTTCCTGCTGCAATTGAGACCCTATATGAACAACTCAAATTTTCGAATGAAGTTCGAGAACAGGTAAATGTTTGAGCTCGGATTAGGCTCAAAACAACTCAATACCCTGTGTCACGCCCCCAACATTTTTTTTCCATAGTTGGGCGGGTGCGGCACCACCTAAACGACTCACTCGTTTCATGGTTGAGTGTTTTACGAACTACGCCTTACACTTTATTAAAACTTCTTCGTTAGATTATAATGTGCGGAAAATCATTATAATGCAATGATAAACATAAAAGCCAAGAACAACTGAAACATATAATCAATAATCTTTTATTATATTTTTGAGAGTTTACAATGACCGGGAGTCCAACGCTCAATCGGCGTTATACATCCGGGCAGGCGCCCGCCCGTGCAAGAGCGCACGACGGTCTGCCTTGCCTCAACCGAGTTACAACAGCAAACGTTATTTTCCAACCAGGTGGGCGCGCCCGGCACGACCCACGCCCCGTTCCAACCTTCGTTCACCGTTTAACACTTCGTTTCATCCGTGGGCAAGTGCCCATGTGCACCGCTACAAACCAACACCTCCACAACGTATTGTGCGGGCGGACGCCTTCGTGCATTCCACCGCCCGACCTTGTGCCCGTGCTATTGCCCGACCGACGGGAGCATCAAACTTCCGCTGCACAACCGTCCATTAGCGCAAGACAGCGCTGTAGAACTGCGCCACCGCTTCCACTTGACACTTCCGCTTGATCGTTCGGTTGGTTGATGGTTCGATTGCCATATCTCACCCATGAGTTTATAGGGAGGTTTGCGTGTGGCTTGGTTGGGCGCGGCCCCATGGCCGACGCCCCAACCGCCATACAAGGAACCCCTCTTTTCCTTTGTCAAACGGTCGGCCTATGTCGCCAACACCGCCACCATGCCATCGTATAAGTTCGCCTCTGCCATATGTGTGTCCTCCCGCTAGTATACCCGCGCGCCTCCATAACTATGCTCGCCTGTACACCCGCGCCCTTCGTTCACCTGTACACCCACGTGCTGCTATCCTTGCTCGCCATACTCGCTCGGACTTGCCATTTGTGCGCTCGGCCTGTCTCATACCCGCAGCATGTGTGCGTTCACCGCTATTGTTCTGCACGACCCATCATGCGCGTCCACCCACGTTGTTGCTCGGCGTGTGCACGCCTGCCTCCACCCGCGTTTGCCCGCACGCACACGGTCGCCCTATGGAACCATCGCTCCCATACTTAGTCGATTTTTCGCCCGGTGAGGGGCGCACGCCCGTGCCGAAACGCTAGGGCGTTACATCCTCCCCCACTGGAAATCATTATCGCCCTCGAAACCTCGCAATCTTCCTCTTCCACTTCCATAGAGAATCCTCCGTTTCCCAGCTTTCTTCCTCTGGTGCTCCCTTCCATCTAACAAGGTACTCCCGTCTCTGGTGGCAACCAAGGCCTGTAGTGCGATAGCTCAATATCTTCTCCAACTCCAAACCTGGTCTGTCCACTATCCCAGCTGGTCCTCTCCGGGGTTCAGCTCTCTTTGGATGGTCTGAGTCAAGCTTGCATCTCTTCAACTGACTCACATGAAAAACTGGATGTCTCATGTGCATATGGTGCGGAAGCTCCAGCCTGTAAGCAACTTCCCCAACTCGCTTCTCCACATGAAATGGTCCCTCCTACTTCCGTTGCAACTTGGCAGTAGTCCCCTTGGCTGGCTGCCATTGCCCCCGGGTAATTCTGAGAAACACCATATCTCCAACACTAAACTGTGCATCTCGTCTCCCACGATCAGCAAACTTTTTCATTCTCCTTGCAGCTTCATGCAAGCGCAACCGTGCAAACTCTAAGGTCTCCTCCCAAGCCTTCATGAATCTCTTCGCATGAGGACTCCTCATCCGACCTGTCGTCTCTACGGTCTACGGTGCAACCGGCATCTGTCCATTCACCAACTCAAATGGACTATACCCCGTCGTGGAACTCTTTTGAATATTGTAACTAAACTGAGCAATATCCAAGAGTTCAGGCCAATTCTTTTGATCAGCTGTGACATAGCGCCTCAAGTAGTCCTCCAGAAGTGCGTTGATATGTTCAGTCTGCCCATCTGTCTGCGGATGGTAACTCGAACTCATCAGCAACTCTGTCCCAACTATCTTGAACAATGTCGTCTAAAACCTTCCCGTGAATCGTGTATCCATGTCACACACAATACTCATCGGCATACCCCAATACTTCACCATGTTCTTGAAGAATAGCTCGGCAGTACATTCAGCTCCACATGGTACCTTCGTCGGAACGAAGACATCATACTTGGAAAAATGATCGACCACGACCATGATCCCATTATACCCCTGAACCTGCGGTAGTGAGACAATGAAGTCCATAGAGACGATCGTCCATCATCTCTCTAGAATAGGTAAAGGCTGCAACAGTCCCCCTTGCCTCTGATGGTCCGATTTGTCCTGTTGACAAATGATGCATGTGTGTACATACTCCTCCATTTCCTCTCACATCTTCTCCCGAAAGAACCCTCTCTCCAACAATTCTAAGGAACGATGCTACCCTGGGTGGCCAGCCCATCGAGAATTGTGGCACTCTTTCAAGAGGTGCCTCCTAAGACCAGATGTCTTTGGAACATAGAGTCGGCTCCCAAAGAACAAGTAACTGTCTCATAGAAAGAACCTGCGGGTCTTTCCCTCCTTTATCTACTTCATTATATTCTGCGCTAAATTATCGGTCTCCACACTTTCCTTCAGTCTATTCCACATCTCTTCTGACATCTGAATTCGACTCCTACTCCTTGCTGCCCGGTCTTCTCCTTCCAATGGTGCAAGCTGTCCCTTCCTACTAAGGGCATCTGCCAACACATTGTGTCTACCCGGTCTATACTCAATAGACATGTCGAACTCTGCCAAGAAGTCTTGCCAACGAGCTTGCTTTGCAGAAAGCTTCGGTTGTGATGTGAAATAACTGGCTGCTACGTTGTCCGTCTTGACAACAAAAGGCTTCCCTACCACGTAGTGCCTCCATATGTGAAGACAATGGATGATGGCAGTCATCTCCTTCTCATGGACCGGATACCTCCATTCTCTCTCGTGCAACTTGCGACTCTCATAAGCCACCGGATGCCCATCCTGCATTAGAACCCCTCCTATGGCAAAATCAGAAGCATCTGTGTGTACCTCGAACGATCTCTCGAAGTCAGGTAACTTCAGTATCGGTGCCGTAGTCATCCGTCTCTTCAACTCATCAGATGCCTTTTGACATTCCTCCATCCAGCACCACCTCTTGTCCTTTTTCAGTAGGTCCGTCAGTGCCAATGTTACTTTGGACTAACCTTCTACGAACTTCCGTTGGTAGTTGGTCATACCCAAAAACACCCTCATATCATGGACATTCTTCAGTTCAACCCAGTCTTCGATAGCCTTCACTCTGCTCGGCTCCATCCGTATGTACCCCTATCCAACGATGTGCCCAAGGAACGATATCTCTGTCTGAGCAAACACACACTTAGACTTTTTCAAGAACAACTGGTTCTCCCTCAGTGCCTCGAAAACCATCACCAAGTGTTTCTTATGATCCTCCATGTTATCATTGTAAACCAATATATCGTTCAGGTATACCACCACAAACGAGTCCAAGTACAGTCGTAGGACATCATTCATCAACGTACAAAATGTCGCAGGAGCGTTGCATAACCCAAACGGAATAACAAGGAACTCAAAGCTGCCATACCTTGTTACGATTGCGATTTTCTTCTCGTCTCCTTTGGCAATCCGCACCTGATAATAACCATGCCTCAAGTCCAGCTTGGAAAACACTCGAGCCTTCGCAAGCTTGTCGAAGCAATCTGCAGCCAATGGCAAAGGATACCTGTTTCTCACCGTCTGCTTGTTCAACGCCCGGTAGTCACAGCACATCCTTAGCTCATTGCTATCTTTCTTTCGTTGGAATAATACTGGAGCTCCATATGGGGACCTTGAGGGTCTAATGAAACCTGCACCAGCTAAATCCTTTAGCTGTCATTTCAATTCCTCCAATTTCGGTCCAGACAACCGATAAGGTTCTTTCGCCGGGGGTTCGTTCCCTGGTTCAAGCTCAATACTGTGGTCCACTGCACGCCTTGGTGGAAGCTTCTTTGGAAGCTCATTGGGCATCAAATCTGCATATTCGGTAAGCACATCAGAGATCTCTGCTGAAATAGGCGTCCCCACTTCATCAGCGTCGACTCCTTTGCACACCACCACATATGTCTCCACATCTGAGTCCTTCATAGCTCTCTCCAAACTTAGTGCAGAAACATGCTGCACATTGACTTCCCTTCTTTGCCTATGTGTGGGCAAAGTCCAAGTCCGTGTCTCTCCAACCAGTACCACCTCGTCGCAGAAGGGGACAACAATAGCCTTGTTGCCCTTCAAGAAGTCTTGTCCAAGTATCATGTCGAAGTCATTCATCTCCATCAACGTGAAGTCCAACTGACCTGTCCAGTCTCCTGCTTGTACCGGCACTTTGTGTGCCAAACCCGTCACCTTGGCCTTAGAGTTCACTGCCTTGACCTCCATGTTGGATGGGAGAATCATCAGTCCAATAGATCTAGCCAACCGTGTCGTCATGAAGTTATGGGTGGCCCCTGTGTCCACAAGTGCTTGCGTGGTTTTTCCATGAACCACCAAGTCTACGAAACCCAGACTGTTCATCCAAGATTTCTCCATAACCTGCATACATCTTCATTCTTGTCGTTTATCATTCAGCCTCTCCAACCCTGGATCAGCTCTGATACCACCTGTCACGCACCCAACATTTTTTTTCCATAGTTGGGCGGGTGTGGCACCGCTTAAACGAATCACCCGTTTCATGGTTGAGTGTTTTACGAACTACGCCTTACACTTTATTAAAAATTCTTCTTTAGATTATAATGTGCGGAAAATCATTATAATGCAATGATAAACATAAAAGCCAAGAACAACCGAAACATATAATAAATAATCTTTTATTATATTTTTGAGAGTTTACAATGACCGGGAGTCCAACGCTCAACCGGCATTATACATCCAGGCAGGCGCCCGCTTGTGCAAGAGCGCACGGCGGTCTGCCTTGCCTCAACCGAGTTACAACAACAAACATTATTTTCCAACCGAGTGGGTGCGTCCGGCACAACCCACGCCCCGTTCCAACCTTCGTTCATCGTTTAACACTTCGTTTCATCCATGGGCGGGCGCCCATGCACACCGCTACAACCCAACACCTCCACAACGTATCGTGCGGGCGGACGCCTTCGTGCGTTCCACTGCCCGATCTTGTGCCCGTGCTATTGCCCGACCGGCGGGCGCATCAAACTTCCATTAGCGCAAGACAGTGCTATAGAACTGCGCCACCGCTTCCACTTGACACTTCCGCTTGATCGTTCGGTTGGTTGATGGTTCGATTGCCATGTCTCACCCATGAGTTTATAGGGAGGTTTGCGTGTGGCTTGGTTGGGCGCGGCCCCATGGCCGACGCCCCAACCGCCATACAAGGAACCCCTCTTTTCCTTTGTCAAACGGTCGGCCTATGTTGCCAACACCACCACCATGCCATCGTATAAGTTCTCCTCTGCCATATGTGTGTCCGCTCGCTAGTATACCTGCGCGCCTCCATAACTCTGCTCGCCTGTACACCCGCACCCTTCGTTCACCTGTACACACGTGCACTGCTATCCTTGCTCGCCATACTCGCTCGGACCTGCCACTTGTGCGCTCGGCCTGTCTCATACCCGCAGAATGTGTGCGTTCACCGCTATCATTCCGCATGACCCATCATGCACGTCCACCCGCGTTGCTGCCCGGCGTGTACATGCCTACCTCCACCCGTGTTTGCCTGCACGCACACGGTCGCCCTATGGAACCGTCGCTCTCATACTTAGTCGATTTTTCACCCGGTGAGGGGCGCACGCCCGTGCCGAAATGCTAGGGCGTTACACCTTGCCTGCTATCAAATCAGCAGAGTAAAAACAAAGACCAGTGTTTAAAACATTGACAATGCTTTTTAAGTATTTTCATATGTACTGGTAGCTGTCACTGGCTTTCAAAAAATTTCCATTGTTGTGCATTCTCAGCTTCATGCACCATTTTACTTAAAGCTTGCTGTGAATTCTCAGCTTGACGCATTGTTTTGCTTAAAACATATAGCGGAAGAACGTAGTGCAGGAAGAAAAGAGAATAGTATACAAGTGAGAACAATGATGTACATGAAAATGAATGAACTATATGTAAAATGCCTGCATTGATGTCGAAGTGCTACTTTCGCTTCAATGGAGACCCTATATAAACAACTAAAAGTTTCTGATGAAGTTCGAGAACAGGTAAGTGTTTGAGCTCGAATTAGGCTCAAAACAACTCAATACCCTGCCTGCTATCAGATCAATAGAGTAAAAACAAAGACCAGTGCCTAAAACATGGCTTTCAAAAAATTTCCATTGCTGTGCATTCTCAGCTTAATGCACTGTTTTACTTAAATCTTGCTGTGAATTCTCATCTTCACGCACTGTTTTGCTTAAATCATATAGTGGAAGAACGTAGTGCAGGAAGAAAAGACAATAGTATACAAGTGAGAACAATGATGTAAATGAAAATGAATGAACTATATGTACATTTGAATAATTCTTCTGATTAATTATTTGATGTGGGTCGATAATGATGTACAGGAAAATGAATGAATTATATGTAGACGAAAATGAATGAATGTGAAAAAATGGAAGCAGTGTGGTTGCAAGCAGCATAAAAGAAGTGTGAAAAAATACATGTTATAAATGTCAGGTTTGAATTAAGCCCAAGATAGTTTTCAAGCTAGGTTTCCTATGATTAATCATCTCTCATTTACGTCATCAACAACCAAACCAACAAATGAAAGAAAATCTTTAAACATTTACTGTTTGGACGTGGACGTGACATGGGTTTCATCCCGTCAATTATTGGATTTATTAATTTATTTTCAGAATGGAATCATATCACAGAAAAATATACGGCAGCATTAAACTATAGTGCGCGCGTGCGTATATATCAAGATTACCAAAGATTATATATACATGTTTATATCACTGTGGCTCTATGACTAACGATTAAAACTGTTATGACTAATGTTACACCTTGCATATTAGTAAGATCTTTGAATTTTATTTTTCTGAAAGGGCATAAGTTAAAATGAAACAGCATAAGTTTACTCTAAACATTTAACAAAAACCATTACATTGCATGCAAGCCACGTGCTTGTATGTGCCATCACCAGACACTTTAGACTCGCCATTACATATGTTGTCTAACGCAGGCGTCAATGTTTGCAGGGGTCAATGTTCTGAGGCAGTTTTCGATATCGAGAGCAAGGTCCAGATTCTGAGCTTCGTAAGCGAGTTCTTGCGTTGATGTCGAACACAACCTGTTCATATTAACAGGGTTTTTTCCTGTTCAATTATTATGTTATGTCCAAATTTGTATCTTCTTGCTTGTATACGAAGCTATAGTGAAGCACGAGTATAAAAAAATGTCTGATTGCAAAATGAGTGACCAATATTTCTTGCCCTCGTAAGTCCTTGATTGAAAATTCGTACAGTCTGCTATATTGTCTTCTATTGGGTGAGCTGAACACGACGCTGCCTGGCTCAGATGGAACCTTAATGGACCCATGAATGAAACTTCCTGCATTGTATTATGTAGTCTTTTATGGGTGCAATGAATATGGTGCTGCATTACTCAGATGATTTGAGTATGGACAATTGTTTGGACTGCATTGCAAGGTTAATGTTTGCCTTGGGACCAAGGAAGATCAAGAACTCTTAACTGGATTACATACTGCAACGACATTTACTAGAAATGTTTCCACCAAATATTGGGCTGGAGATATGTGAGTTTCAATACTTCATGTATTTCTGTTAATAATAGTTGATGTGATATGGTATATTTGTAGAGGTAATATTGTTTAATTTTTAAGTTTTCTGAGATTAGAGTCAGATTTTTTTGGTAGAAGCTCTTTGGAGAGCAATCTATGGTTCTTACTGGATCAATTTAACCGATAGGGTTTTCTCTTAATAATGTTCCACTCTCAAGAAAAGGCATACGAAGAATAGGAGAAATTCAAAGAAGGAACGTACATCATAGAGAGGACAAGAACGTTAAAGGAAGGTTCATGTAAAAAATCCTCCAGGCTATAAAATCTTGACCATGAATTATATGGGGTCCTGTCTAATTTAGACCAGATAGGATTTATGGAGGTTTTATATGGTTTGGCTCTGCTATCTTTTTCTTGTATAAATCGACATTCGCGGCCTCCTTCTTTGAACCTGTAAATTTATCTGTTGATCTTTTACAAGCGTCTCTCAAGGTCGCCCCGACTCCAACGCCGCTAGTCTTTGCATCTTTTGCATCCTCTGCAATTCCCCATGGCTTCACTACTTGTCGGATGTCGGGAAGATGGGAAGGCACCGCCTCTTTCACGCCGGCGCTTGCATCTTTGACAGAGCCTAGGGTTTGAGATACCTTGTCCTTTGCCGACTCGTACAATTGTCCAGTTTTATCATATGTATCATGTGCTTGATTTTTTGCGGCCTCTTCTACTCTACCTTTGACAGATCCTAGAGTTTGTGATACCTTGTCCTTCACAGACTCGTACACTTCTCCAGTTTTATCATATGTATGATATGCTTGATCCTTAACGGCCTCTTCTGCTCTATCTTTCACAGTCCCTGCTAAGACGTGGTAGGAGAGCCACCTTAATCAACCTGATGAGTTTACAGTGGTAAACATCTTGAAACACAGAGAAGCGAAATAAAGGATTTGACTCGTTTACAGTGGTAAACTTCTTGAAACACAGAGAAGCGAAAAAAAAAGATTCTGAAACTTCTCGAAACACAGAGAAAGAAAAATAAAGGGTTATTGGTTGCATCTTTTCAATTATCATATAAGCTTATATGTGAAATGCCTTTGGACCTTTTAACTAACTGGGATAGCAATTGGGATAAGTTTTGTATTGGTTGCAAACTTGAAAAGGAGTTGCAATCTAAAATGCCTGATCTCTAATGTAGAATTGAATTCAATAATGCTAAGATTGAAATCGAAGTTGATGAAGCATAAGCTACAGCAATCGAGATGGAAGTGAAGGTAGGAGGACCATGCCCATCAGCATCATAGCTACCAATAGACCTGCACTATAATCAGTAGTTGGACCTCAAGATAAGTGAACTTTATCTTCTAAAATACTCATTATTTTTTTAAATATTTTCTCAATAAATTCTATTTGTTATGCCATAGATAATTCGCTATTCATTCACAGAATGTTGAGAGGATTTAAGATAAACACTGAATGATGTAACAAAAACTGTGGAGATGCAATAAAATGCTCGTAAAGTAAAAAGTTACCAACAACGTGTTCTAAGGATTAGAGGGTTGGTTAACAAATAAAAATAAACTAACCAAAATCTATGTAAGATACAAACTAAAACTTACAATATTAAATGGAATGGATATTAGCAATAAATAAACCCATGCAGTAGATCAATTATTGTGTCAATATTTCACCCTATGACAACAATTTGCAAGGAAAGTAATACCTCGGAATATAGGTTTCTTGCAAGTAACTGACCTTTGTGTTTTATGCTAGCTTATTTTTCAAAATTGAACTGTGTCTCTGGCCTAAGCAGCTGTTTGCACAACAAGAAGGTGGTAAGCAAGCAGCAGCAGGGAGACGGCAGAGAAGGCAGTAAGCAAGCAGCAGCACGGAGACGGCGATATCTACAGTGTCTGCATCCACTGCCAGCACGCCCGTGATCTGCAACACACGACCAACACGCCTGAATGCTAACGCTAACAAGGAAGCGAAGGTTTTGTCAGCGCACTCCAGTTCTAGAGTAAGCCCTTCCGGTGTGAGCCCTTCCAGTGTGGAAGACTAACATTCAAACTACAACGCCAACGCCGACACATTGAGCAATGCAATTACCCAGATTGACACCTATGCCAGAAATGTCTCAATTATCAAGATTGACACATATGCCAGATATGGCATAACATCTGTCCAATTGTTAACAAAAATATACTTTCGCATTCAAAGAAGATACGCCATAAGCTTTCTTAACATTAAATGTTCCAAATTAATTTAATGCTAAGGCAAATATAGCATTACTTCATGAAGGTGTCAGGTTGTTCTAATTACTTGTACTTCTCCCAACTTTTTCCTAACTTTAGAGCCTGTATACCTCGGTTTGAGGCCAAATAAGAAGAAGATTTTGTTGATTGGTTAAAAGCATAAGAAAATAAAAAATATTGTATTGGTTGATGTGTCATTTCAAAAAACTTTGCTTAAGTTAAAATATCTTTATTGATTATCCTGTCAAAGTAATGCTAGGGACTAAAATCGATTACTATAGTCCCTGCCAGCCCCGAAGGGGCAGGGACTAATAAGGTAAATAAGGTAAACAATTCTTTTAAAGTATTTTTAGAAATTGGGATTTGTAATTTAATTTTCATAATTATATCAATTGTAATTTCGTAGAATGATAATTTTTTTTTTTTTTTTGGAAAATTTATAACTTAATTGTAAAATCAACACTTGAGACAATCATCACTAATTATTATCCACTAATGTAAGTTGATTCATAGTTACCTCCCCTAGGGGCCTTGGAGCAATAAATTGATGATATTTATATATAAAGATTGATCAAATATTATATTTTTTTAATTACATTTAAGAATGATAATATTTATTTAATCATAATTTATCTACAATATCCACTTTTTAATTTAATAGGGAGTTTATTTCCAAGTAGTTTGGCTCATTTAAGTCTTTCTCTTTTTCTGTATGTGTTTTGTGGTTAATTTTGCCCAAAATTTGGTAGAGAATTATGCAATTGGTATATTTGACTTTTGTACTTTGCACAATATGAGTTCTCTAAGTTTTTTCTATCCATTGATTAATCCATTTATGGATTAAAAAATGTGATTTAGCCAACTACAAATTACAATCTTCATGAAAAATTGGATTGCCAACTTCTAACTAAAAAAACCATAACATAAAAGAGTTAGATAATGACCTTATTTAACTTGAAGTCATGAGTCCTTAGATATATGTGTGTGAGAGATGATGATGGTGGTAATGGTTACATGTTATCAGGATAAACTTTGACATAATTGATTTAAGGAATCAATGGATTTCATTTAATATTTGTTCATGGTAGAAAATATTCAAGAGAATCTTTCGTAAATTAATTAGCATATTAAAATTATACTATAACCTATTCAAGTTTAAATTAACATTCCCTCATTGCGTTTCCCTTACCATATTTTACCAAACTTTCTAAGCGAGCCACTATCACTCATCTCCAAGCCCTACCCAAATCAAAGTATATAACCAAGTTATTTGAGAATTTGGTATGTCACACCTATCACCTAGGTCTACCTCGAAACCTTATTAATAATTTACTATGGATGTACATGCCTTAGTAGGTCTCAAAATCATATATCCATTTGCATGCAGTTATTTTCAACTTTATTAATGTCTTCTTTTTATTGTTACTATCTTGGCACTTATTCCACCATGATCTCACCTAAACACACTTGATACTCTATTTATGCCACCAAAATCCTTTGTAGTAGAAAACTCTAGCTCGACTTCAATTTTCAATTTTGACTTTTGCTACTATTTCTACATATTTAGGCTCATGCTCTTTTTTGTGCACGGTAAATTCTGGTTCCAATGCATAGAGACTTCATTTCATTTAAAGGCTAGCTCTATATTTTAGCAATAATGTCACTGGACATGCTATCCTTCTTCATGATCTTCTATAGCACCGACGTTAGACCACTTTAACTCCTTAGAGAGACCAAGTTAACCTTACTTTGATACCTAACGTATGTAATTCCCCTAATAATAATAATAAATAATAAAATAATATAAAATATAAAAAGAAATAATAAACAATAAAAAGTAATAATATAAATAACTATAAAAAATAAAGATGATAATAATAGTAAATAAATATAAACATAAATATATATAATAAAAAAGATAAATAAAATAGTAAATAATAAATTGGATTTTTAAATAAATATATATAAAGTAAGCTATAAAAATAGTAAGAATAACTAAAGTTAACAAAAAGTAAAAATGAATAAAATAAGAAAGAGTTAAATTAAGTAAACTCTTTCCATATTTGGAACCGTTTGGTCTATTTGGCAGATGATGAGGGGGATGAGATGCATTCATTCATTCATCCATTCTCTTGGAAAAAAGTGTTGTGAGACAAAAGATTCCTTGGGGGTAGTACGTTGATTGAGATCTTGGGGTGGCTAGTTGTAGAAAGAAGATGTGCAGCTGAGCCTATAGTGAGGCAGAGAGTCGCCCCCAAAAATTTGTTGAAGTTGGCTATATTCAAATAGCGTTCAACTCCGAAATAACTGGTAAGGAATATCATTGGTACATGTAAGTTATATATGCTCATATTTTTTAAGATTATATGGTAATTAGTTGAATAGTTGTGTGTTGATTATAAATCACATAATTGATCTAATTAGTTGTATATCTAAATTGTGGGTTGTTACATATGGTATCGATTAGAGGATCGAGTCATGTTGGGACTTGAAGTGCTCAAAGAAATGGAAGAACAAATGGCTACAATTAAGTATAGCCTAAAAGAAGCAAGGGATCGCCAAAAAAGTTATGCAGATGCAAAGATAATTGATATAAGTTTTGGGTAAGGTAGGCAAGTTTTTAATAGAGTCAAAACCTTTAAGAGTTCCTCTGAATTTGGTAAGGGAACAAAGTTATCCCCTTGATTTCTCGACCCATTTAAGCTCCTAAAGTGAATTGAGCTAGTTGCTTATTAAGCTCAAGTTGTCATTCCATCTAAGAAGGATGCACGATGTATTCATGTTTCTATGCTTAGAAAATATGTGCCAGACCCATCCCATCTGTTAAAATTTGAGAAATTTCAGGTTTTGGAGGAGGGAGTCCTTCAAGTCAAACCATTATGTATACTGGACCATCATGTTTTTTGGTACCAGAATCACGTGTTTGAGCAACAAGGTCGAGTGGAACCAATAAAGACCAGGGTTAGGTACTTGGGAAGATTCATATGTTATTTTTAATGAATTTTCTTATCTATTTGATTAAATTGTGTGGTGAACCAGGTATGCGTGAGTAACATAGCTAAGTAAATACTTCTATGCAGCATATAGACCATGTCTTATTGTTTAAATTTTATTGCTACATCAAAATCAAATGTTATGATTTCATTTATGGTTTTAGTTAACTGTTATGTCAAAATAGGGTCATTGATTATAATGCTAGGATGATGTTTCATGATATGATGGTAGGAGGATAATGATGCACATGCGCTTTTTATTTATACAAGTGTTACGATAATGATGTTGTATGCATATGATGAATATGATATGTATAGGGATTATGATGTTATGTTGAGGTATATTGACATGTGGTTCATTTATT
Organism: Pinus taeda; assembly: GCA_000404065.3. Classification (NCBI taxonomy): domain Eukaryota; kingdom Viridiplantae; phylum Streptophyta; class Pinopsida; order Pinales; family Pinaceae; genus Pinus; species Pinus taeda. The sequence continues at coordinate 81,744 of APFE030387433.1, forward strand.
ATGTGATGATATGTCTTTGATGTTATAACTAATCCATGTGGATATTGGTAATCTCCTGCCTATTCCATTTGTACCACCACCATTTATTTTCAGTTTCCTTAATTGTACTTTTTAGTTTCCTTGATTGTAGTACAACTTCCTATTTTTAGCAGTTTTTCAGGTCCTAAACTTCTAGAGCTGTTTTGAGTTCCTAAAAGGTAGATTCTGGGAAATCATAGAGACGAGAAACGAGGTATTATGATAGTCAACGAAGACCATATGTGAAAGCTACAACCCTGGGAAGTTTACGTTCCAACTAACTCCAACAAGGCCCACAAGTTTTGATGCTTCATCTCTTAGGGTTATATTTTTGGATGTTTATCGTTTCCCATTGTTTATTAATGATAAAAAGGCCATCGAGCCTCATTGTAACAAAATTAAGACACATGTAGTTGCCACATCTCTTCTCAGACATAATCTACCATCACTCGTGTTCGATTATTTCCATTCTTCTTGTATGCATCTTTTAGTTCTTTGATATTAACGAAATGAAGATTTATTTTTGTTGCATATGTGTGTTTACGTTTACATATGTATTTTGTTGTGTTCCTACATAATTCTGGATCAATAAATTATGAGGATATTATGATTTGAATCATGTGGTAATTATATGTAGATTTATAACATGTAGAATTTTGTGATAACAATGATCTTATTTTCTCATGGCAGCATGCAAGACTCGACATGTGGATTATTTTCTATGATACTATGATGTTATAGCTAATGCATTAGATGTATGTTGAGATGTGGTGATTGATAGGAAATCCACAAATGGGCTTAGAGGGCCAACTTATTTGATGATCTCGTGGGAGCCCATACCTGCAAGGGAGAATATGTAACACCATATGGGATGGGGACAAACTCAATAAACACTGCGTATGCCAGTGGTTCCTTTATCTTGTATAAATCTTGATGGATAGCTCTTCAGGGGTTATGGGACCGTCTTGAGGAGGCCAAATGCCTGATATTGTGGGCTAAGTGCCTGATATTGGATTGGGATGCCAAAGCTTGGTGGGGGTGTAAGGACTTCAATGGCCAAGGTTGTGCACCTTAGTGTGGGGAGGTGTTAGCATTATGACATAGGTTTGGTACTATGACCTAGGTGCTGTCGTTGATGGAAACTCACTCAGATGACAGATCACAGTTCAAGCTCTCATAATGAAGGAAAAATAGATATATGTAGGTTCCACTTAACTAAGTCACATATACACGTGGGATAATTGGTCAAAAGACGTGTACATGTATGCATGCACTTTCATGCAAGGAAAAGCGCGTACATGAGGGAAACCTTATTTTTAGTCCATGGTATTTAGTCCTTGGTATTTGGACCTATCGTTTTGGACCATGGTATCTTGTCCAAAGTGTTGGACCTAGGTATTGGGTCCCAAGTATTAGTTCTAAGTGGTTTTGGACCATGGTATTGGGTAAGGCCTAAGACTATAAAAGGGGAAGGAGATCATTAGGCAAAGGCACTCAAGGATTGAATATTTAATGAAGAGAAAGATCTAGAATACTGGTGATTGGGTGATGGTGCATAGCTGGATCTGAATAAAGGAGGAACTTGAGCGCTACAAGATGGATAAGTTCTATTGATGGGTCAAGATCTCAAGGCTTGAAGAGAAGTATCTTTGTGTGATTTTGATCTGTTATATTTGGCGCATGACTTGATCTATAAATCTGATAATCTGGGTATAACTGATGTCTGAATAATTGAAAAGGGCAAATTATCTTCTATAGATTTGTACGCAGGCACGTATACATGCTGGTTGGGTAACTCAAAACTGTGTATATGCAGGTTTTCCTTAATACAACAACGTATGCATGCAAGATCTACATATTGAAGTCGTGTATGTCTCATAAAATATGTTTTAGCTACTTATGTTTATTGTTGTAGTATTTTGGGTTCAGGATTGGTTTCTGGTTACTATTACTATAGTCTAGTTACAACATTCAGAGAAGTGATTATTTGATTTAGTTTTGGCTAGTGCAAGGGAGATTAATTGATGCGGATATATTTTGATTGATGGATCGAGTCGGAAAATTTATGAAACGTGGTCCCTGGAAGAAAAGAGAAGGTTGTAGCCTTCTGTAGGTCAGCACCTACGTACTAGTACATCAGCTAGTACAAGAGCTAAGGGGGTTATAGCTCCCTTCCAGGAGAAGCTGGAGAACAAGAGAATCTTGTAGCCTTCTACAGGTAGAATCTTGTGTAGTAGTATAAGACTGCACTAGTATAGAAATATTGTAAAATACGTTTCTTATCAAAAGAAGATAGAGACGAATTGTAGCAGGTGGTTTTCACCCACATTGTGTTTGCACCTTATATCTTGTGTTCATGTGTGTGATTGCCTATACTATTTAATACACTTGATTACAGTTTTTATGGTTCTAATACAAAGATTAAGATCATCTAACTAAATTAGAATTCTACAAGATATACGTGGGTTTCTCTAAACACAGTTGTGTATATACATAGGTTTAATTAACAGAAGTAGCATATATCAATTTGTTTATGGAAATGAGAAATTGTTAAATAGCTAATACTGATCACGCCCCCCTCTTAGTATTATTTCCAACAATTGATATCAGAGCAGGTCGTTCAGAAGAAGCTTGATCACTTGAAGGAAGATCTATCATCATGAGCAACTATGGAAAAAATGCATCTATCAGGACACAAATCTTTGATGTGAGCAACTTTGTCTATTGGAAGGTAAGAATCACAACCTATCTTCAATCACTTGGTACAGAAGTTTGGGATATCGTGGAAGGAGGATACACATTTCCATCAGCAACACCTATAGGTACGGTTGGTAAAAAACAATATGAAACAAATGCAAAGGTTGTCAATACTCTACTGGGAGTCTATCTCAATCAGAATTTGTCAAGGTTATGTAGCTCAAGACGGTGAAAGAATTATGGGACAAGATCGTTCTAAGCTATGAAGGAGACGAGAAGGTAAAATGTGCAAAACTACAATCTCTCAGAATTCAATATGAAACTCTCAGAATGAAAAATGATGAAAGTGTGGCTAATTATTTCTTACGTATAAATGAGATTGTTAATTGCATGAAAAACCTGGGTGAAGAGATAAAAGAAGTCACTTTAGTTGAAAAGGTTCTAATATCTTTTTCCTCTAAGTTTGAATCAAATGTTTCTGCCATAGAAGAAAAGCATAATCTTCAGAGTATTACCATGTCACAACTGCACGGAATCCTAACTGCTTTTAAAATGAGAAAAGGGGTTCCATTAGACATGAGAGAGGTTGCATTCAAAGCTTTAGGAAAAGGAGAATACAATGAGTCAGGACATACATCAGAAGGAGAGGAAGAATCAAACTTTGTCAAAAACCTTCAAAGGGGTTCTGGAAGATTCGAAGGTGAGCTACCTTTCAAATGCTTTGCTTGTGGAAGAGTCGATCACTATGTAGCCAAATGTCCTCATAAAGATAAGCTTGATAAAGTTAAGCAACCAGTTAAATGGAACAAAAAATAGAATGTAAGTAAAAACAAATATTATACACATGAAAACAGCGATGGGTTTTTAAATAGTGATGAAGACGAACATGGTAATGATTATATACTTTTGATGGCTTTTGAAGATGATGATTTCTTGGATGCTATAGATGAAGATGATCTCTATGAAGAAATTTCTAAAATTAAAATTTGTTTAGAAGAAAAAAGTATGATTATAGAAACTTTGACAATCCAACTTGCTGAAAGGGAAAAACACAATGAAATGTTAGAATGCGAATGTGGGACATAGAAAAGATATTGAGAAAACAAAAGCTCTTAATCTTAGATTTGTTAAAGGATCTGAAACTTTAGATGAGATTATCAAAGTGCAGCATTCTCCTCTAATCAAGACAGGTCTTGGATATACTAAAGAAACATTTGAAGCACAAAAGCCATCCACCACCAAAAGTTATCTTGATGTAGCAAGGAGAAGTGAACATGTTGACAATCATCAACAAAGGCATAAAGCAGATAACCAGGTTTAATCTACTTCAAGGATGAACAGGGATCACCAAGTAAATCGGGATCAATCTACTTCAAGGATGAACATAAGCTACAACCAACCGCAGGTAAATCATTCTCAATTTGTCTCAAGAATGAATGTCAATGGAAACTACAATCACCTGGATGGTAGATTTGATAATCGTAGGAATTTCATTAATGGCCAATGTTTTTCATGTCATAAATTTTGACACAAAGTTGCTCAATGTGTTTCCTACAAGACCATCATGGCTCGAGAAGCACGAAATCAAAGGAGTGTGATTGGGACCATGAAGAGGACCTACAATAACTTTTTTTCTCTTGAAAATGAAATAGAATGCTCTATTTGTAACAGCTTTGGTCATGAAGATTTTGAATGCAGGAGTTAGCTTTGGCAAACATCTCAGAAGGAGAAAGCTTCATTGGGTCCCAAAAAATGGAGAAAGAAAGAACCATAACCAGAAAGATGTGGTATAGCCTTATATGCAGAAGGACAAGAAAATTAGTGGTACATTGACAATGGATGCTCGAAACATATGACAAGTGATAAAGAAAAACTTCAGTCATATAGTGCCTTAGAAAAGGAAAGGAAGGTCGCATTTGGAAATGACACCCCTGCACTCATAAAAGGTAAAGGTTATTTTCTTTTGAAGGAAAAATTCAAAGCTGGAAATGTTATGTATGTCGATGGCCCAAAGCATAAACTATTGAGTGTTAGTCAAATGTGTGAAAAAGAAAATGAGGTAATATTTCGATCAAATGGATGTATTGTTCGTGAGCCTTATACAGGAGAAACAATGATCAAAGGCATAAGAACTCCAAATAATTTATACATACTCAAGGGAGGACAAAAACAATGCTATCTATGCAAAAATGATGAACATTGGCTATGGCACAGAAGATTGGGGCATCTTAGCTTCCCTCACGCAAGGAAAGCATGCAAATATCAGGCAGTTCGTGATCTCCCAGACATCAAAATTCCAAACAATAGAATATGCAAATCATGTCAGTTTGGTAAGCAAACCAGAACTAATTTCCCTAAGAAGGAAGGATCAGCTAGTAGGCCACTTGAACTTGTCCATACTGATTTATGTGGTTCATCAAGGAAAAAGTCACCCCGAGGAGAAGAATACTTTATATTGTTCATTGGCAACTTTTCCATGATGTGTTGGATAGGACTTCTGAAGCATAAAGACAAATCTTTCAAAAAGTTCAAAGCATTCAAAGCCTTGGTTGAAAATGAATCAGATCACAGAATCAAATGCCTCAGGTCTGATGGGGCAGGGGAATTTACCTCGGATGAATTTTTCGACTTTTGTGAAGAACATGGAACAAGAAGGGAATTCTCTACCGCAAGGACTCCTCAACAAAATGGATTAGTGTAAAGGATGAATATAGTGGTTCAACAAATGGCTCGTGCTATGCTTGATGAGTCTGGAAATCCTGCAACATTCCAAGGTGAAGCTGCATTTGTTGCCATTACTATTCTCAACAAAACAAATGTTCGGGTAAACAGCACTCAAACTCCTCATGAACTTTGGTAGGCGAAGACTCCTATGGTAAAATACTTCAAGGTTCTTGGAAGAAAATGTTACATCAAAATGACTAATGAAAATCTTGGCAAGTTTGAACCTAGAGCAGATGAAGGCATTCTCCTTGGTTACTCTTCCCGAAGTAAAGGATATAAGTGTTACAATAAAATACTTGGAAAAATTGTTGAAAGTATCGATGTGGTAGTTGATGAAGTAGGCAACAATCCAAAGCAGGTAAAATCCGAAGATTTTGAAGATGATGAGGACTATCTTTCAAAGCAAACTAATGAAGAAGAAGAAAGTTGTGAGGCACCAGAAGAACATATAAGGGTAGAAGACAAGACTCCATCTAGGTATGTCCAGAAGAATCATCCAGAGACTCAAATTTTGGGGCAGAAAGAGGCATTTACAAACAAGAAGAACTATTACAGAACCTTCAAGCTATCTAGCATTGGTCTCCTTTGTCGAACCACGAAATGTAAGTGAAGAATGCAAAGATGAATGTTGGGTCAAGGCCATGATGAAGAACATGAGTAGATTGAAAAGAATAGCACGTGGGAATTGGTTCCTAGACCTAATGGTAAGAATGTGATAGGGACCAAATGGATATTCAAAAACAAGCTGAATGAAAATGGAGATGTTATTAGAAGCAAGGCCAAACTTGTTTGTAAAAGGTATGCTCAAAAAGAAGGTCTTTGAAGAAATTTTTGCACCAATTGCTAGACTGGAAGCCACAATAATGTTCCTTGCTCTTTCTAGCTTTCAGAAGTTCAAAGTATATCAAATGGATGTGAAATCTGCCTTTCTAAATGGAGACTTAGAACAAGAAGTATATATTGAGAAACTGGATGGATTCATCCTGATCCAACACTTGTATGCAGACTTAGAAAGGCTCTCTATGGTCTTAAACAAGCTCCAAGAGCTTGGTATTATTGTCTAGACAAATACCTCCATCAACAAGGCTTTTCAAATGGATCAGCAGGTAGCAATATAGATAAAAATTGACAATGATAAATTTCTAATACTTGTTGTATATGTTGATGATATCATCTTTGGTAGCAATGAAGAAGCCATGAGTCAAAACATTGCCTTGGTGATGCAGAAAGAATTTGAAATTTCCCTGCTAGGTGAGATGACATATTTTCTTGGTTTACAAGTCCAACAAAACAAAGACGGAATATTTCTATCACAAATCAAGTACCTCAAGCATATCTTGAGGAAATATGGCATGGAAGATTCGAAACCAGTATGTACCTCTATGGTAACAGGATGCAGCCTCAGCGCAAATGATGAATCAATAGTAGCACATCAACCAACCTATAGAACCATGATTGGTAGTCTGCTCTATCTCACAGGCACCCAACAAGACATCATGCATGTAGTGGGAACAGTTGGAAGATTCTAGGAAAATCCAAAAGAGGCACACCTTCAGGTGGTTAAGATAATTTTCAAATATCTTGAGGAACACAAAACTATGGTTTATGATATCCTAGAGATATAGATTTCACACTTCATTCATATATAGATGCAGATTGGGCAGGAAGTGTGGATGACAGAAAAAGCACTAGTGGTGGTGCATTCTTTATGGGTTCCAAATTAGTATCTTGGTTCAACAAGAAGAAAAGTTCAATTGCATTATCTATAGCTGAAGTAGAATATGTGGCTACTCCATCTTGCTACACATAACTCCTTTGGATGATGCAAACATTGCAAGACTTTTAGATCACGTGTACTCCACCTATCTCCATTTTATGTGATAATAAAAGTGCAATAAATATTTCAAAGAATCTAGTCATGCATTCAAAGACCAAGCACATACCTATCAAATATCATTTTCTTTGGGAACAAGTGCTCGAACGAAAGGTAAAATTAGAGTATGTTCCCTCTAAGGAATAGATTGCTGATATATTCACCAAACCACTACCCAAGGAGACATTTCAATACCTCAGGCAGAAGCTGAGAGTAGTTGATGCATCATCTTGCTGTTGAAACTTATCTGTTTCAGAGAAAAGTGGTTGTATGCGAGTTTCATGAGAATAATCGATGTACATATGCCTGTTTATGTGGATACAGTCACATATATGTTGATTTGAAGAAAAATAGTGGGCCAGACTTAGGATGAAAAGAGTCTGATATGGGTCTGATAGAGACCATATCACACAAGTTTAGGGCGAGCATTTACTTCTAATAATGCATTGTTGGCATTTTCTTAGAAGATCTTGGTTCTACGTCACAATTGTTCAGATGGAACACGTGCAGAGGGAGATCATGGTTGCTGGTCTGGATGATGATTGACAGATGTTGCTGATGTTAGTTTCTGATGACTATCATAGTCTTGTCTTAGATATTTTGTCTTTATGTCATGTATTTCTTTTATTATCAAGGTCATGTAACGACCTATTTCGGTTTCCCCACTATGCCTGGGATGGTTGATGTATTCTTCTTGTTTTATCATGTGTAAACTTTTGGTGTATCCCCACATGGTTGGGAGATGGATGTATGTATGAGTATTTGCTGATAGGAAGGTCATTATGATGTATAGAGTCATGTTCTTTCTTGTAGAACATATTTTTTGTAAACCTTCCCTATAGTCACGGGGAGCATGGACAACACAACAGAGTAGATATTTCAACATGTACTTAGAGGGAGCATAACCCTTTGTCCTTGATGACAAAGGGGTAGAATGACTTTGAGTGACTTGGGGTTGCCATCAAGTCCAAAGGGGGAGATTGTTGGCATTATGACATAGGTTTGGCACTATGACACATGTGTTGTCCTTGATGCAACTCAGTCAGATGACAGATCATAGTTCAAGCTCTCAGAATGAAGGGAAAAGAGATATACTTAGGTTCCACTTAACCAAGTCGCATATACATGTGGGATATATAATCAAAAGATGCGTACACGTATGCTCGGACTTTCATGCAATGAAAAGTGCGTACATGAGGGAAAACTTATTTTTAGTCCATGGTATTTAGTCCTTGGTATTTGGACCTATGGTTTTGGACCATGGTATCTTGTACAAAGTGTTGAACCTAGGTATTCGGTCCCAAGTATTGGTTCTAAGTGGTTTTGGACCATGGTATTGAGTAAGACCTAAGACTATAAAAGGGGAAGGAGATTATTAGGCAAAGGAACTCAAGGATTCAATATCTAAAGAAGAGCAAGATCTAGAATACTGGTGATTGGGTTATGGTGCATAGCTAGATCTGAATAAAGGAGGAACCTGAGCACTAGAAGATGGATAAGTTCTATTGATGGGTCAAGATCTCAAGGCTTGAAGAGAATTATCTTTGTGTGATTTTGATATTTTATATTTGGTGCATGACTTCATCTATAAATCTGATAATCTCGGTATAACTGATCTCTAAATAATTGAAAAGGGTAAATTGTCTTTTATAGATATGTATGCAGGCGTTTATACACGCTAGTTTGGTAATTCAAAATAGTGTATACATAGGTTTGCCTTAATACAACAACGTATGCATGTAGGATCTACATATTAAAGTAGCGTACGTCTCATAAAATATGTTTTACCTACATTTGTTTATCATTGTAGTATTCTAGGTTCAGGATTGGTTTATGGTTACTGTTACTATAGTCTGGTTACAACATTTAGAGAAGTGATTATTTGATTCAGTTTTGGCTAATGCAAGGGAGATTGATTGATGCAGATATATTTTGATTGATGGATACAGTCTGAAAATTTATGAAACATGGTCCCTAGAAGAAAAGAGAAGGTTGTAGCCTGTTGTAAGTCAGCACCTATGTACTAGTACATCAGCTCATACAAGAGCTCAGGGGGTTGTAGCTCCCTTCCAGGAGAAGTTGGAGAACAAGAGAAGGTTGTAGCCTTTTGTAGGTAGAAGCCTATGTATTTGTATAAGACTGCACCAGTACACAAATATTGTAAAAAGAAGTTTATTATTAAAGAAGATAGAGATGAATTGCAAGAGGTGGTTTTCACCCACAATGGGTTTCCACCTTATATCTTGTGTTCATTCGTGTGATTGCCTATACTGTTTACTACACTTGATTATAGTTTTTATGGTTCTAATACACAGATTAAGATCATCTAACTAAATTAAATGTCTGCAAGATATACACGGGTTTCTCTAAACACAGTTGCATATATACGCAGGTTTTATTAACAGAAGTAGCGTATATCAATTTGTTTATGGAAATGAAAAATTGTTAAATAGACGATACCCCCCCCCCCCCCTTCTCAGTATTATTTCCAACAGGAGGGAGAGGGCCAACCTTGTGAGATGCCCGAAGTCATTGAATACTGGAATGAAATGCCCACCTTGGGGCAGATGAGGTCTTAGCCTTAGTGCCATCCTTAGGGCCAGCCATAAGCTATGTTATAGGTTGATGAGGCTTTGTGTCTCGTTCAAAAATTTGGCAAAAATGATAGAGATTACTTGGGATTTCTTGGGTGTTGTGGAAACTGTTGACACATGCTAGTTATACTAGTTCAACAGAGATTGTAAGGCAAAATGAAGTAATAAATAACTAAATCAAATAAAATAAAAAGTTAAATGGTTCAACTTAACTTTAGGATGAAGTTCCTCAAAGAGGGGGAGTATGTAATGCCCCTAATAATAATAATAATAATAAATAATATAATATTAAAATATAAATAAATAAACAATAAAAAATAAAGAAAATATAATAATAGAAAATAAATATACAGTAAATAAAATAGTAAATAAGAAACTGGAGTTATATATATAAGTTATAAAAATAGTAGGAATAGGTGAAGTTAACATAAAGTAAAAGTGAGTAAAATAACAAAGAGTTAAATTAAGAGAAATATTAAATTCAGTAAAACTTAAAATAAAGAAATAAAGGTTGGCATGTTGACACATGGAATGTGTGCATGTAGATCCCTTTCTATTTTTGGAAACGTTTGGTCTATTTAATGGAATATGGAGAGGATAAGATCCATTCATTCATTGATTCATCCATTCTCTTGGAAGAAAATTCTTGTGAGACAAAAGATTCCCTTAGAGTAGTACATTAATTGAATGCTCGGGGGTAGCTAGCTGTAGAAAGATGATGTGGAATTGAGCATATGGTTGGATGTAGAGTCATCCCCAAAACTTTGTTGCGGTTAGCGAGATTCAGATATAATTAAACTTTGAAATCGAAAGTAAGGAATATCATCATTGTAGTTAAGTTATCTCTACTCATATTTTTCAAAATTCTATGCCAATTATTTGAACAATTGTGGATTGATTATAAATCACATAATTGATATAATTATTTTTATATTTAAATTGTGGGTTGTTACAATGTAAGAATTAATATTCTTTAATAAAATGATCAATAAGAATAACCTAATAACACTAAAATACATATAAAGAAAGAAAAATGATTGTCATGGAAACCATAAACCAAGAAAACTAGCTCATAATAGATCTACTACTCTTTGCTAAAATATATTAAAATGGAGTCTTTAAGCTATTGACAAATTTACATTATGTTAGTTACTAAATCCTTGTTCCCATAAAATACCAATGCTAAATACATTAGTTACCATATCTAAATAACTCTATGAACTAGTCATGTTTGACAAATCAATTGATGGAATTTTTAATCGCTTTATACTAATAATGCATAGAAAAATGATTAATAAATATGAGTAAAATTATGGAAACCACATATTACAAGTAATATTTACCTTTTAAATTCAACCTCTCTAATTTTTATGCTCAATCAACTTTATTATTATAACATGACGTAGGATCCCATCATATCCAAAGATCATAACTAATTATCTCATTTTATATTACAACGTTAATTCCTTAATGAAAATTATAAAACCATGGGTTGAACATAATGCATCACAAAACCTTCAAAAGTAAAAACCATTCGTCAAAAACTAGAGAAAGACCTAAAAAGCTACCCTTATTTCTCACAGCTTCACCCCAAAACCTTAGGCAAGGGAGCCTACCACCCCCCATAATCATGTATTTTACTAACTATGAATGAATCATATGTTGAGCTAGTTTTGTAAATAATAAAACACATAACTAACAAGATATAGATCGAAAATTAATCATAATCACTATATATATTATTATCTCTCTTCTTTCCATCTTACAATGATAACTGGAGATTAATTATATATAACATGCAATCATTTATGTGGACATTATGTCCTTTTGAATTTAATGAATTTATGTGTATATGTGTTATAATTATACAAAAATAGGGTAATATAACTAGGTATATTACAAGGTACCCTCTCAATCTGTCATGCCTCGAATGACTCTACCTCATCTCCAAAAAAGAAAAAAGAAAAATTATGTGAGTACTAATAATAATCCCAAGACTATAGGAACTAGGAAAAACAAGAAATAATCTCTATCTATCATTTTTTTATGTCTCTTTTCATAATTTCTCTTAGCCATAATTATTAGCTATGCTTCTTGTACATCAAGAGCTTGTTTATTTTGTCTTTTTTTTTTTTTCCTCATAGTATAGAATGTGCCTACTCTTGCATTATGATAAACATTGCAAATGGTTTCTTTTCCATAAACACATGATAATATATTTATAGAACATTACTTTTTAAACAAGAAACATGAACACTTCTTCATCATTACATTTCCAAAAATCTAAGTGTAGTAAAAGAAATTATTAATTGTCCCACTATTGGGCTACACATACTATATACACCTCTTATCAACATCTTAGATGGATCCCATTTGGGTATTAATGTTTTACTAACCCCGAGTGGTTTTCCTTGGCGCTTGCTACTTGTTAGAGAACTTTATTTTGAAATTGAAATCCCTTTGGTACATATAATGTGTGAGATCATTTTACAATCCACACTCTTTTATCATTTTACAAACCCTCTAGATACCCCATGGGTACATTGGCTGGAAATTTAGAGGTGCCAAGTTAATGTATGAATTAATGGATCATGACATTGACTCTACACTTGTCAATATATGAAATCAATGGTTCAATTTTAATCACCTGATCACTAGGTAACTACTCCAAGTGTCCATGATTGTTTTGTTCATTTGAATTTTGTGGAGAGAAATGCTCTTCTCTTGCACGTTAGGGTTTTACAACATTAAGAAATTAAGGTGGTGACAAACCCTAACCAAGGCACATCTACAAAATTACAAAGAGTCTAAGCTTGCAAGTCACACCTTTGTTCGTTTGCTATGGTATTCCCTATTTTCTTTCCGAGGAATTCCTTCAGTTGTTCTAGTTAACATGGGTGTATGCTTTTCTTTTATCTTGTAGTGGCTAAATCTTGGACCATGAAACATAAGTGCAATAGGAGGCAAGGAAATATCCCTAGAGATAGCCTATGGGTTTATTGTATACTAGTGCCTAGGACATCTTAAATAGAGGATTGCTTGTAAGGTTATATGTTAGGGGTTGCAACAATCTGACTATCATGTAAATAAAAGAAAACAAACTGAGGTGCTTGGTTGAATAAGCTTTCAAAGAGGAATATTCAGGCAAAATCATGGATCCAAATGTTGGGGCGTATTTTGGCAATCTCCAAGAGAAATGACTTCTCATTCTGGTGGTCGATACACGAAAATGACATAGCCAAAACTGAAGTTGTATTGATGGTGGAGAGGAGGAAAGGAGGTAGGGAAGTATATGCATAGCGTTGTAACAAATAGAATCCTAGGAAGCAATGTTCCAATAGGAAGGGGAATTCAAAGGATAGGGTTGTAAGAAGGACAAAATCATAAACCATGTTTTTCTAATGAAACGATAGAAATAGCGGAGAAAAGAGGGTTTTCGATCAAACATAAAATGGGTATTGTTCTCTACCAAAGCAGTTAAGTTAAATCCATAGATTGACACGGAACCATCTGTGTTCATTACACTATTTCAAAGAGAGAAAAACACAGGTGAAACAGGATTACCAGGAGGAACTTGTCACACATTAATCATGCTTGGAATGAACAGGAAAAAACCACTTATCCCAAAGGGCCTAATAACCAGTCCATACACAACCATGATATCAGTGAAGTACCATAAAAACATATTGAACCAAAATGGAAACACAGAGTTCATCCGTCGCAGGTGTGAGAATCTGAAACCTTTGTATTATGTTACATACCCATATTTATAAGAAGAAGGTGGAAGAGCTTTGAATTACAATCCAAATATCTGATCTTAAGCCCCAACTATCCTGCTAGATTAGCTGTCTCAGCTCTGTCACACTCTCCTACCACCTACCTTAGATTACAATATGGATCAAGTCCCTTTCTTGGAAGAATACAAAACTAAATTCTTAGAGAAAGAAAGTCGAGAGAGGAAGGAGGAGGTGTCCACTTGCTACTTCAGTGGAGGCCTTGGATGGAGCCACATCCTTACTATTTTCATGCTTCTCTTTGCTGTTAGGGTGGTTTACTTATGCATCGGCTGGCATCTGTCAATTCTTCCTTAACTTCTTGCATGAGTTTTTCCATGCAGAAGTGATGGAGTAGTTTTTGGCATTGCTACACTGTGCAGAGGATTGAGTCTCCATGTCGAGTTGTTAATTCTCCATAGAGGCCTCCCATATTGTAATTTATGTAGTACCCCCTTGCTTCATTTAGTACCAAAGTTGTTGACCCATACTTCTTTTGAAACCGTTCTAGAACATAATTAGAGCACCACAACCATGGGTCTTTAATGTTTAAAACAAATGAACAAGAAGGAACTTTTAATTCTCCATTTAGGCCCCTATGATTTCAGCCCCTTTTTGCTTTTCTTGTCATATGACTGGGGGCTGTGACTAGGGGCATAGCCCCCATGTGCTAAGGCCTTTAGGATCTTGTCTGGGGGCTTCTTTCCTTTGTTATTATGAAATGTAACACTTCAAGGTTTTGTTTTGTTTTTCCTATCATGCTTCCCTTTATCCTTGTGATCGTAGATCTCCGAGGTCGGGCATGCTAAAAGATATTGCAATCACAACCACGTAGTGGAGGGTACCCTTTACCTTTTACTTTGGATCAAGCCGATAGGCTGGACATGATATATTTATACAATACAACACCTAACCTATCACATCTAGGCTCCCATTTCCTTATCGCAATCGCAGCTGAGGAGGAAACATAGTTGAAGAGAAATATTTACATTGAACAATCGCTGATCATTGATTGTGATAGGTGACATCATCAATACTACGTGTCACCATTTGAGTGGTGACATGTGGCACTTGGACATGGTCCCATAGGACCGCTGAAAATGTTGAAAACGAGTGACACGTGTCCACCTGCAATATCATCTTCCATACTTGTCACATAATTTCTAATGTCAACTATCATGTCAGCTCGATGGACTTATCAGAGGTTGCCAGATGGACACCTTGGAGGAGAGAGAAAGAGGCCCACTGAGACCTGCTTTTTCATGCTTTCCTTTGTATTTAAAAATTGGCCCTCCTTGATGATTTTGGTCCATATTGCAATATCGACGATTTCTTATATTTTCAAACCTGTGTCCCCACCAATCCACCGATTTCCGATGTCACATGGAGGATAGAGAAGCAGAGGATCGACGCTTGGTTGGTGCAACCATTTTCTTTGTAACTTGGAATCGGCCCCTATCGACGTTACAACACTATATCACAACAAGCCCCTCCCAGCGGTACAACATTGTATCGCAATCTGCCCCTCCTGGTGGTACAAAACTGTATCGCAATGGCCCCCTTGCAAGGTATTTTAAGTTTTAGATTACATGACTGATGTGATGCGGGATGGGGGATGTGGGATTGTGCCACGTAGAGGAGAGGGAAAGGGGGCGACCTGCTCCTATTCTGTCAACCATTTTCTTTGTTAATGAATTTCTCGTCCCCCCGGATGATATTACATTGTATTGGAATCAAACCCTGGTGCACTCTTCGGGACATAAATATCATCGATACTGATAAATGTGGTGCCCTGACTCATTGACACTAATATGCAATATCGACGATTGATAGGTCATAGTTTCTAAAACCGTCGATGTTGTTTGCTTGTTGGTCCCACCGATGTCGATATGCAATGCACCCAGACATGTCAACGCCGATATGCGATTTTTCCCTTAGAATTAGCCATTTTGTGGGTTTCTAAGCTTTGTAGAGGCATTCTTTAGTAGGCCCTAAGTTTGGATGTAGGAACCCTTTTTTGAACTTCTATATACCCCTGAAATCTCTTTCCGAGCACTACGCACTGGAGGGGGTCCCGTCTAGCTCTAAAAGCCTCTATGGCTCATAATTTGGCATGAAACATCACTCTTATTTGGCTTTTGAAGCAACTGATGACTTGTGAAGTAGTGAGTTACAACATTGGCTCCTACTTGGGGCAATCCATTAATTGTAAGGTGTTTAGAACCTCTAGACCAACCTCCTTCACCATTGGGCATGGAGTCAGTAATATATGAACTTTGTAATCAATAAAATCTCCAAGGGATTTTCCTCCAGAATCTAAAATGCAGAAAATAAGAGCTCTAACAACTAAAAAGTAAATGCTCAACTTGTGAGATTATTTATGTACAATCCTACTTTATGCACAATGCTTAATTCCGCTAAGTATGTTCAACTCTCCAATAGAACCAGTCCAACTTTATTGTACTGGACCACATTCCTTCATACTGCTAAAAAAACAAAATCAAAATCAGCATGCACCATGAAAAATCAGCAAACAAAGAACCTGATACATGCTCTTTAAATGACATCTGGTGCTAATTGAGTAATAGGTTCATTTCCTTAGCCACATGGCCATGGAATAGACTAGGAATGTTTGCAAAAATTTTGATTTCACTGATAGTCTACTGACCAATGATTTCTTGTTTACGGAAGCCACAAACACTATTTAGCTCCTCAACTTCAGAGTTTTCAAGAAAAATTTGTTGCTACTCTTTTACTACACATTTTCCAAAAGGCCAACCCTCTTGGAAATTTACAAAAAATTCTTCATTTTCCAAACTATGTTGTAGATGGGGAAATCTACTGAAGATTCTTGGCATAAATATTTCAATGATAGGAAGTGACAAACTCTATGTAGTCCTTTGACTTTGTGCTATTCTTGAAAAACATGAGGTTGAAAACTTTCTCCAGACTTTCTGGTAAATCGCTCCTTGTGGACCTCCATGACCATCTCTTCCTCCTCTGATTAATATGAATCATAAAGTGGATGAGGGTCTCTGTATTTTTATCTAGGCTAAAGGTGGTGATTGCGAATTTGAGCCTCTTCATTGACGTCCTCATGGGCCTCCTCTTCTTGCACATCTTCCCATACTTGGAAGCTTTGTGGGACTGCATCGCTTGACTCTTTACTAAAGTCGTATTCATCATAGGAAGGAGAAAAATCTAGTTCAGCCGGATCAAACCTCTAAAGGTTTGTTTGTAGCTTGATGATGTTCCCTTCCTCTCTTTCTTTCTCATTGGGTGATGCCTCTTGACGCGAATAGATTTTTTCTTGGATTGAAACTCCACAAACATATTTAGTAGGGTCTTAAACTTCAATAATGACTTCATCATTAAAATGCACGCAACAATCTTCAAATAGAGAATTGGGTGGATATAGTCCTTTGCAGTAGTGGTTGAATGCTATATGAAAATGTTTCAGGGAAGATATGCTCTCACAAGGTATTTTTCTATAGCATACACTAGCATCCTCAAATAAGGAATGCATGAACAATTTCATTTGTAGATCTTCAAGAAAAATCTGTTATTGTTCCATGCATTCATGAAATTCTTTGATTTGTTGGTCAGGCCTTCTCTCTGAGTACCCACTGAATTTAGGAAAATAGGTATTCCACTCGTGAAATGCAAGGATATGATTAGGATAACCAACAATGGAAGAGAAATCTAGTGGGGAAAATTGGTTGGCCAAGAATGCAGGAAGGGCCATCTCGAAAACCTCCCCATATGAGCGATTTCAACTTTAAAGTAGGGGAAGGTTTTTGGCTACTGTAGCATCAGAGTGAGTATGAGGCTTCATGAAAGCCAGGATGATGAAACAAATATATGGAAAATGGAGTCACCAGGATGCTTACCATAAAATTGACACTGGGGTTGCCAAGGTGAGGGATCTTCAACCGAACACTTCCTATGCTGACCTAACAGAGGAAATGAAATGCTTTGTTGTACCTAGGGAAAAATATTCTAATTTGTTCCCCTAAAATTGCGCTAGAAATATGTTGTGGTTGAATCTTGCACCATGCAGGAGGAGGCAAGGAAAGCTCCCAAGAGACAACCTATGGGTTGATTGTAGACCAACACGTAGGGCATATTAAATAAAGAAGTCCTTGTAGGTTTATATGTGATGGTTTGCATCACTCCAATCATCACATAAATAAAAGAAAATAAAAGGAGGGGCTTGGTTCAATAAGCTTTCAAAGAGGAAGATTCAGGCCAACTCATGGATCCAAATGCCAGTGGGTATTTGAACAATTTCAAAGAGAAATGACTTATCCTTCTAGTGCTCGACACACGAAAATGAGGCAGCCAAAACTGAAGTTGTGTTGATGGTGGAGACGAGGAAAGGAGGGAGAGAAATAGATGCATAGGGATGTAACAAATACAATCCTAGGTAATAATGTTCTAGCAGAAAGGGAAATTCAATGGATAAGGTTGTAAGAAATACGGAATCATAAACCATGGTTTTCCAATGAGATGAGAGAAATAAAGGAGCAAGGAAGGTTTTTGATCAAACATAACATGGGTATTGTTCTCTCCCAAGGAAGCTAAGATAAATCCATAGATTGAGGAGGAACCAACTGCGCCCATTACACTATTTCAAAGAATGAAAAACGCATGAGAAATGAGATTACCAAGAGGAATTTTTTGCACATTAATCATGCTTGGAATCAACAGGGAAACACAATTTATCCTAGAGGGCCCAATAACCAATCCATACACTCATCAATGATATCAGTGAAGTCACATAAAAACATATTGAACCAAAATGGCAACACAGAGTTCATCCCTCACAGGTGTGAGAATCCAAAACCTTTGTATTATGTTTCATACCCTTATTTATAAGAAGAGGGGGGAAGAGCTTTGAATTACAATCTAGATATCTGACCCCAAGCCCGAGCTGTCATGCTAGACTAGCTGTCTCAGATCTTTGAGGCTATGTTAACACCTACCTAATATTACAATAGGGATCGAGTCCCTTTCTTCGAAGAAAACATAAATAAATTCTCAGAGAAATAAAGTCAGGAGAGGAAGGAGGAGGTGTCCCCTTGCTTCTTCAGTGGAAGCCTTAGATGGAGCCATGTCCATAATATTATCATGCTTCTCTCTATTGTTGAGGCATTTTGCTGCAACATCGTATCACTTCTGTCGATTCTACCTTAACTCCTTGAGTGAGCTATTCCATGGAGAAGTGATGGAGTCTTTCTAGTGAGACTCCATGCCGAGGCATTAAGTCTCCACAGAGGCCTCCCATGTTGTCATTTATGCCTTGCCTGCCTGCTTCATTCAATATCATAGCTCCTAACCCATACGCCCTTTGAAACCATTGCAGAACACTATCATAGCTCCATGACCGCGAGTCGTTAATGTTTAAAAGAAATGAATAGGCGAGCACTTTTAATTTCCACTTTAGCCCCCTATGCTTTTAGCCCCTTTGTGATTTTCTTATCATATGACATTGGATTATGACCAGGGTCTTAGGCCTTGGGCGTAAAGGCCTTTAGGCTCCTATCTGGGGGCTTCTTTCCTTTGTTATTATGAAATCTTGCACTTCGGCATGTTATTGTGTTTTTCCTATGGCACTTCCCTTTATCCTTTGGATCACCAATCTGCGAGGTCAAGCCCACTAAAAGATATCACAATCACAATTGTGGGGTTGGGGGGATCCTTTACCTTCTACTTTGTAGTGGGCTGAGAGTTTGGACGCAAGATCTTTATACAATACAACACCTAACCTATCACATACAGGCGCCCCTTTCCTTATCGCAATGCATTGAACAATTGTCGGTCACTAATTGCGATACGTGATGTCATCTCTATTATGTGTCACCCTTTCAATGGTGACATGTGGCACATAGAAGCGGCCCCATAGGACCCCTGAAAATGATGAAAATGAGTGACATGTGTCCACCTGCCACATCATCTTCCGTATTTTTCACGTCATTGCTAACGTTAGCTTCCATGTCAGATGAGTGGACCAATCAAAGGCCACCACATGGCCCCATTGGAGGAGATAGAAAGAGGCCCATCAAGCCCTTTTTTTCCATGCTTTCCTTTGTATTTAAAAATTAGCCCTCCTTGTCGATTTTGGTCCATATCACAATAATGAAGATTTCTTATAGTTTTAGACCTATGACCCCTCTGATCCACTAATCAACGATGCCATGTGGAGGAGAGAGATGGGGTGGTTTGATCCTTTATTGGTGAATCCATTTCCTTTGTAACTCGGATTTGGCCCTTCCCAGTGGTACAACACTATATCGCAATAGGCCCCACCCAAGATCTTTGAAGTTTCAGATTACACGAGTGATGTGATGCAGAATGGGGGATGTAGGATTGTGCCATGTGGAGGAGAGGGGAGGGGGGTGGCCTCCTCCTATTTTGTTAACCATTTTATTTGTTAATGAATTTCTTACCCCCTAGTGATATTACATTGTATCGGATTCGAACTCCGATGCAATCTTCGGGACTTAAATCCTACTGACAATAATTAACATGGTGCCCTGACCTACTGAAGTTGATATGCAATATCAATGACCGATAGATCACATTTTCTACAATCACCAATGTTCTTTTTCTCCTGGTACTATTGATGTTGATATGCGATGCACTTAGACCCACCAACATTGATATATGATTTTTTAAGTCGGACTTAGCCATTTTTTGGGTTTTTTGAGCTTTCAAGAGGGATTCTTCAATAGGCCCTATGTTTTGATCTAGGAACCCTTTTTCAGATTGTTATATACCCTTGAAAAGATATTTCCAAGCACTACAAACTAGATAGTGTCCCATCTAGCTCTGACAGTCTTTCTGGCTCAGAATTTGACATCAAATATCATTACTATTTGGATTTTGAGCAACTGATGAACTGTGAAGCAGTGAGTGACACCATATCTATAGTTTAATTTTGTTTGATTTTTATTTGCATGGTCTATGTTCAGGACTTTACTATGCCAATATTCTTTCGACCTTCAGTTGTGGCTTCCTATGGTGCGTAACTATACTCAGGGTAAATCCTTTTTTGTCTTTCTCCTATGGTTCTTAGCTTCACTTTCATATTACCACATATATTTTCTATTTATGCTCTTTTGCACTATTGTTTATTATGTGTAGGTAATAGAAAATGGTGTTTCCATTTGTCTAAGGTTTAACCTCTGTCAAATTCCTCTCTGGGAAGTTTTTATTTTAAAAACTTTCTATTTATTCCCTTTCAAGGTTCAACTTTTGTGAATGGTTGGTGTTGGATTCTTTTCTAATTGTACCCTTTCTTTTAGCTAGGAGATTCCTTTCATCACTGAGACACTAGAACACAATCATTATAAGCTGGCTTGGGTCCAATCTTGTGTTTGAGCTTTTTCTAGGTTGCACACTACTTGATTTTTTATTAATTAGTGAACCCATCTTTTTTCCACTAGGTCATTTCCATGCCTAGATTTGAGGGAAAAATAGAACTTGAATACATTAGTTTTTTTTTAATGAATTTAGTTTATCGTTGACGAGGGTTTACCCATCCTAGGGAACTCTAGGTTTTACAGTTTCTCCAGGGTTATACTATGTTTTTTTCTTTTAAAAATGCTTTGGTTGTTCTAGCCATGATTTTCCTCTCTATACTTGTATTAGAACAGTCGTTAAAACTTATAATCATTACTGGTATTTTTTTTTGCATGCAATTTGTATACCTCCTACAAGGAGTTTCCATAAATGTTTCCCATTGTTCGAATTGTAACTTCATTTTGAAATCTTGTATTTTATTTTTAATAAGCATTATATTAGAATAGTTACTAGAATTATCACCAACTTTTGTTTTGCTGGAATGCGTAGATAAATAAATCTTTACACATATATTTCTTGGCTTCCTAAAAATCAACATGAATCGTTTCCTTTTGAAAGTACAGGATCGTGGCTATGATTATCTTAGATTTGTCTTCTAGAAATAAAATATTACATGCTCGTAAATGTGGATTTAATATTCTACCTCCTCTGGTTATATGATTTCTCTGTCAACAATCACAATTTTGTTTGAGTAACAATGTAGGGTTTTCCTTCGTTTATTATATTCTTTGGTAAGTGGAATGGTTATACTTCCATGTGTGTTTTTCAAAGGAATTTTGCTGGATTTTGTTGTTAATATCAACCAATTTATACGAATTGAACCTAAATACCCTAGTCCAGGGACCATGCTGAGCAGTTGGCTATAGGTCGATAGTGAGGCACAAACTGTAGGACCAGACTTACAAGAGATTTCTCTTCTTGAGAAAAATAACTCCAAATAGCATGAAAGAATAACTGTAATTTCTCCTCTAACATTATTTACTAATACTTCCTAAATTGATAATTAAATTTTTACTTTTTGGTTCTACTTAACATTTCCTGCAAACATGAAAACTAGGGTCTATATGAAACAACATAAACACGTGCAGTTAGAGTTAGGCTTTTTCATCATGGGTGGTGTTTGAGTTAATATCACTATATAACTATCTCCACCTTTGAGTTATGATACTTATATCAATATCTCTAACCATGTTCCAAGACCATTTGAGACCTCCCAACTCTAAGATAGTTCTTCACCTAACTTCCCTCGAGCTCCAACACTTTTTCAATCAGGAAAAATACTCTCACAGGTTGAAGAAGTCTAAAATGTTAACCCATGTAGCACTCTTTTTCTATAGGGTCCCACACCAACATTTATCTCCCATTGGTGGCTTTGCAATCACTGTATTTTTCTCCCACATTGGCTTTAAGATGAAAATACACAATTAATGGTGTTTATATCTAGCCATTACCATTCTTCTAGAATCACTGTATGTCTTTTAGTAGCCTGATGGCATTTCCTCTAGCCATTAGCATTTTCATTATTTTTATATTTTCTTTTTCCTTGCAACTATTACTTTCCAATTCCTTGGAATATAACTAAGTTATTCCAATTGTTCTCTAACTGAAAAATAGATTTCAACTCCCCAAGTGGTCTTGTCACATTTTTTACAAATGTTATATACATATATTTTTGTTAACAACTTTAACATAATCAATCTATGAATGTTAACATATTTAACAAACAACACATGACTAATTTCCATTAATAACTATTCAATCAAAATGAATACTTCCCTACCATTTTTTGATTGTCTAGGTATTTAATTTAAATCATAAGGTTTTGAGTCTTTTCATTAGTATAATTTTGATGACACATGTAATTTTTTAGTCATAAACCAATTGTTGATTGTAGATATTTTGTTGTCTATGTTAGACTTGTCAACAACAATATTTTGATTAATAACGAACTCTAAGATTTTGGTAACATCAAAAACTTCTATCCTCATGATTTCATCCCATATCAATATATGCATTTCATTTAAATACATTCAAAAGGTACATATAACTTCATCCCTTTTATTTCTCTTTATCCTTTAATGGAGTATTCTTCCAAAATCTAAGTGTTTAGCTAATTTAGCTAGTGCAGATATCTGAATTCCTTATATTATGCAATATGCATAGGAAATGCTATGTTACTATCCAAGAAATTCTCAAATTTTGGCATTTTTGTTGGGACAAAATTATTACATTCAATACTTGTCACATACCTCATTTAACACATTAAAGAATTGAACATTTACTACATGCACCAAGTGATTTTTTATTTTTTTCCCCTATACAATGATAGAGCAATTCTCAGATCTTTTATTGACTAAAGTGAAAATGAAAATAAAACAGAGTAATCAGGCTAGTTACCACCATATCCCATGTAGCCTTGTAGTTAAATTAAGATTGAATCCAAAATGTAAATTTTATTTAAAGGAACCTTGGTCAACATTCTACCCTTACCATTTTATATGCTATAAGTCATACTCATATTTATGTAAATTGGCTATTGCAAATGCTAACCATATATTTACAACCTCGCACATTAACCCTAAGGCCTAGGGTGCTAACATGACTTAATATTTTGAATTATGTTTAAAGGTTGAGAAGGTTTTCCATGAGCTCTTGGTAGTAGTGCCACTTCTCCACTCTACCACTAAGCTTCTTACACCCCGACTTCCATCACATGGCCTTCACACCCCTCATTGACATGTTCAATTTTTAAGGGGGGGAACTGGGAACTAATGTTGTAGATCTTATGTGAGGAAATCTACGGTCCTCCATTCTTTGAAATGAACCTCATCCTAGCTTCATTCATTTTCGTTCCATATTGGTTTCTTTTCACTATTGTTGATAGAGGTCACGTAGGTGATACCTAGCTCCTTCCTGTGATTTTTCATGGAAACTCTAGTCCTCTCAAGCTAATTTTCTAGCACCTTTTTGGCATCAATTTCCCTCTCAAGAAAATCCCCAATTCTTTTTTTACCTACTCTCCTTTTTTCTTCCATGGTGGTTTCGACCATTATGCGTAAGGATCCACCAAGGGCAGTTTTGGGGCTTAGAGACAAGATTTTGGTCCAATTTTGTAATTTCAATGTAAAGACTCTACATTTTGTGGGCGTGGAGCATGTAGTTAGAAAATATTCATAGGGTTGTCCGACTGTATTTTGATAAAGTAATGACAGTTGCAGAAGATCTAGCCATGGTCCATGAACCATGTGATTGTATAAATAGAGCGAGGCTCTAAGTAGTTAAGGAATCTCATGGAAGAGTCAATCAATGATGAAGAATTGAGTCCTATCTATGGAGTGGAAGTTTAAGTTTCGGTCATAACATAGGAAGAGGCTCTGCAGCTAAGTGTGCAAGGTGAGTGGAGTCTATAGTTATCTGGAAGTATTAACAAAGAGAAGTTTCTATCAATTCTGCAACCTTATTTTCTATTTTATGTATCTGTTATATTAGTTATGAATTTCACTTCTAATGCTTATATGATGCACGAATGTGTATAACTGTATTGGTTAAGTCAACGCAAGTAGGAATATTTTTTTATGCGAAGATAATCAAGATTCTAATAATAAGACAAGTAAGAGACCCAGTCTAGTTTTGGAAATAGTGAGGTTCACTACTGTAGTAACGTGAAAGAATCTCAGCGCCTGGTTGGGGCTGTGTGAAGGCCGATTGTAACAAATCGCAAAGCTACCAAGGTTAGGACAGCACGGGATGTAACCTGTGTGAAGTTAGGTCAAGTTCGACTAAACCAACAGCACAACCATCTCAAGGGTGCAGAAACTTAGTTCCAGCATCCCCCCATGCTGCATCGGGTGAGACCTCAGTCCACGTTCTGTAGGGTGATGCCAAAGGGCCATTACTGTAGGGATTTGTTTGGTTAAATAACTCTGAAACTAGATTAGGTCCGCATAAGCCAACAGATGGTTCCATTGTCGCGACCATAATCTACATGAGAGATGTGTGATGTTGTATCATCGGAATCTAACTAAGAAGGAAATTAAAGCCTGGCTAGACATAAGAATTCATGAGTTCACGGCGCAGGAAAATAGATACCCATGACTATCAAAAGAAGAGTGGTTAGATAGCTACTTGTATATAGAGATCCATGAAATCTTTTTCACTTCCTTCCCTAATGAGCTATACGAGTGGATCACGAAGCTAGCAGATAGCCAAGGAAGGTGGAAGCTTAATAGTCCTATTGTGTGGAGCCTAGATCTAGTGCGAAGGTTGGAAGCATGAGAGGATAAGATCACACACACTGTTGATCACTGACTCAATCGTATTACAAGAGGATTCATTATTGCATTCGCGGTTGACACCTCAGTCAGCTATAGTGAGGTAGAGCAACGCTTTCTCAAAGGGCCGTGAGGGAAGTTCGTAAAGACTTTGAATACTTGGATTAAAATGTTGTTGTGCAAAAGGCAGGTTATTCTGTTACCTTGATGTTCAGAGCTATGTGAAGCAGAAAGGTTTATAGGAATGAAGGAAATAAGGGTCCAGAAAATAGCCCCTTGATTTCACCTCAGCGAGAGGACGAGGAAGAGCTCGTGAAGGTCTCTCTGTGAAGTGCTATTGATCTAATAAGACAAAGAATTATGTGACTTCCACCTCTCCCCACACCACCACTGGCTTCACCACCATCACCTCCATCTTCACCTGTACCAACTCCACCACCACTGCGATTCAATATGGCAAACACAGTGAAGTTTCCTGTGTTCAAAGGTTTCGGAAATAAGGATCAGCACCAATTCTAGTTCATTGTAAGGGCTGTATGGGAAGCACAAGATGTTAAAGATGACCATATAAAGAGAGCGATGCTAGTTAGCATCCGACAGGATCGCGTGCTAACCTGGAATATTAGCTATTCTAGTGATAACCCAAATGTGAGAGTCATGGATATCCAAACAACACTAAATAGAGAATTTAGCAGTCCTAAGTTTGATTTAAAGAGATCATGGTGCTACTAGCAGAGACTCCTTAGGAACTAGATCAGTGGCTGAAATGTATGATCCATGAAGCCAATATGAACCTGACAAATGGACAACATCATGAGTGGTTTGTAGCTTCGTTACTACCACATTTAAGGAGTCTGCTATCACAACAGTAGATAAAAACTCAGCCAGAGGACTTAGCGATTGCTATGAGGATACATGAGACCCCGATGCAGAATCCTAACCTAGGAGTTCAGGAGATCCACATGCAACTGAAGAATCTGTGCCTTGAGATGTAGAGTTTGAAACAAGATAGGACGGTTCGACCAAAAGTGTGCGAAGAAGTATGGTGCATGAAATGTAAGGGTGAGGGTCATGAAAAAGACCACTACTCAATTTTTATGAATTACCTTGTTGGAGGAGGACCAATGCCTTTAAGGATGGAAGCTCAAGAAAGACCTAGTGCAACGCCTTCTTTTTGGTTTGATATCTGTCAAATAGTAGGAAAACATGCCATGGACAACTACCACTTGTTATAGAAGTATACACAAGATTCACAATAGTTGTTCTACAACTTTTGTTGGTCGATGAGACATGATGAGCGTACTGGTAGAAGATAGAACTCCCACCTATATAGTTCATGTAGAAATGTTGCCCCTTGACCAAAATGCAAGGATGGTGCGGATAGGATTTCAGGGGCGCAGATGAGGCTGAGGCGGAGGAGGACTTGGAAGAGCTTGCAGATAGTTGATTTGCTACAAGTGCGGAGGGCCAAGACACTATGCCCACGATTACATGAATCCAACATGCCCATCGTGGAATTATTGCAAATTGTCCGATCACGAGACAAAATATATTGTCCTATGTTGATAGCTAGATTATGCGATAAAGGAGTGCTACCATCTCCCCCAACTTAGAACCTTTAGATGATGAGGTATGAGCCACGTGGGGAAGACCCAAATGTAAACATTGAGCTCCCAAGTGAAATCATGATGGGAGATGACAAAGGAAAACAACCAAAATATAGTACTTGGGTTGACAAACCTTTGACAAAAGAAGTTGAGTTTGATTTGGAGCGCGCTCGGGAAACCTCCATGGAAGCTAAGAAGAGCTCCACTGATGCCTCCAATTAAGGAAGAAAATATAAAACGGAGCTAGAAATGGACCCATCTATTCTCACAACTTTCCTGGAAACTTGTATGAAGTTACTGCATGACAGTAGGGCTATGAAAGAGTTATAGGAACTTATCAATAGATGTGCTTGGACCGTGCCAAGAGAACCGCGTGTAGTCCGTAAGATTGGAAAACATAAAACAAGGATAGGATGAGAAAGGAGACTAACCACACAGATTGGAGAATATGAGATGGATAAAGTCATTTTGGATTTGGGAACGGATGCAACTGTTTTGCTGAAACAAACATGGCAGCAAATGAGGCGAACTATGCTACAATGGTCTCTAATTCATGTAAGAATGGTGAACTAGCAGAAAATAATACCCATGGGCAATTGCAGGGAATAACTGTGGATATTGAGGGAGTGAGCGTGCTGCCAGATTTCAAAGTGATAGAGATTGTTGATGATATCAATCCATACCTCATGCTCTTAGGAATTAACTGGCCACTAACATGAACATGGTAATTAATCTAAAGAAGTGGAAAATTATCTTTGAGAAGAAGTTCGTGTGCATAATTATACCCCTAGACCCTGTTGAAGGATTGCACTATACGGAGCCGGTTTGCGACTATGAAAGTGATGATGATCTGGACTATCTCTATAATATAATAGTGCGAGACCAAGCCTCGGTGAATCCCACCGTGGATGGGCAAATTACGTGGGAGCTTGAGAGCTCCTGTACTTCTGATCCTGATGAAGAAATAGATTGATGGCAGAATCGGTTACATGAGGTAACTATGTTGAATTGCAATATGATGACTAGGTCGTTGCATTACGTGTTGACAAAAGTAAGAGATCTTCCTACTTATGATCGTCTAAATGAGGTAGATACAATTCATTTGAAAGGGAAGTGCCAGAAAAGCAATGCTTCTCGTCCTTGGACTGGGTACTGCGCACTATGCCCGCGAGATGGTGGGGTACATAGAAATGAAGCTTGACGATTGGCGTGAATGTAGGAGAATGATGTGCACACGTTTGGGAAGCCTAAGATGCGACTGAAAAACATGTACAATGGGTAGGATGATCCATGTGCACATCTAGCCATCTCAACAGAAGCCTATGGAAAATAATGCCAACTTGCGCGGATGCACATGTACTCCGCGCTGAAAGACCTAATCAATAAGCATGTGTTGGGGGGGCAAACTTGCAGATGGCTCTTAATGATGGGAAGACATTATGTAGGAAGAGAAATCACGCAAAAAATTCTACGTGCAAAGGCATCTGACAAAGTATTAGAGAATGCAATGATAAAGGTATGCAATGCATAGCAAAGTGATTTGGACCTACACATACTTGCAGTGTTATGGGATTATTGAACAACATGCAATAAACTAATGGGACAAACACCCTTTAGGCTGGTCTATGGAGTGGAAGTCATAATTCCTATGGAATACATCGTACCTAGTCTGCGCAAAGTAGTGCTCACAGGTATGATGGATCGCGAAGCCTTGGAGGAGTGGCTCGCGCAGTTGGATGAGCTCAAACAAGAATGATTTTTGGCTGGATTTCACCAGATGGTCCAAAGGAAGCACGAAAAAGGCATGGGACGATCAACATATTAGGTTGTGTACCTTTAAAGTGAATGATTTGGTACTGTTGTATGATAGTAAGTTTGGTAAATTCCTAGGAAACATAGAATGCATTGCTTGGGGATGTATGTTATTAAGGAGATTACCAATGGTGGCCTGGTGTAGTTGGTAAAGTTAAATGGAGAACCTTTCAAAGGAAAAGTGAAAGGAATTCATTTGAAGCCATATATAGCTGACCCAACCATCTGACAAGCCGACAAAAGCACAATCTTAGTGCTCCAAGAAACTAAAAGGAGGCATGGGACTATAAACTACTTTGCCCGAGAATTGCACGATGTGAGGACTGCAGTGTAGCAAAGTGTTATAGGGTCCTCGACAACAAGAGGACAGCTACACTGTCGTGTGGGTTGGCCAAAAAGTGACCGATAAAGTCACTATTCATGCTGTGATGCTTAGTTTGAGACCAAATGGAGTGGGCGACGGGAATTTAAGTCGATCTTTATGGGCTAGATTCTTGAAAATCTACTGCCAAGCTAGCATTAATGGATCGAATGTGGGGGGAACAATCAAATTTGAAATCAAAAGGTGCTATAAATTACAAATAGATGTCCAGCAAACAACACTTGGAAACTTGAGAACTGAGTTGTTGTGCACTCAGATATTCATGAAATGGGACTTATTCGATATTTTGAAAGAGAATTTGTCGCTTGAGTAATTACCAGAGACATTGAGAGAACTGTAGAATCAAACTATGGAAGCACCCAAAGAAGCCATGGACACAGGAGTAGTGACAGCCAAGAAAACCGCGCAGGCAATTGCAGAACTCGAAGCCCCGAAGAGTGCTGGAATAGTCACTAAGATCCCTAAATGACTGCACATGCCGAGACCTAAGAAGGATAAGTAGGCCATGGTACCAGTGCGCATCTCATAATGGTGGAAAAGGGGAAGGCCATCAATTTGGAGGCCGGTCAGGAGGAAGAGTTTGAAGAAATCCTGGTGGAGGAGGAGGATGTAGACATGGAACTTGAAACCCAGGGTGCGGACCCTCTCACTAGGTTGCCTACATATGTTCCTCCATTGAAGGGTAAAGCTAAGGTGCCCAAGCATATAGATGAGAGAAAGAGCACTCTGCAAACACTGCTACTCCCAAATAATATTATTTTTGAAGTAGCACACTCGGGATAGGTCCTCGTGTTAAACTTTGATGATTGGGACCTTGTGGACCATGAGAAGTTCCCGCATTTAGCAACCGCGTAGCTAATGCTCTAGAAGACAGATGTGTCGACTGGAATAATAGAGTTGGAGATGCGAAGATGGCTCAAAGGTGTTGAGAAAGAAGGGTTGCTAAACCTGCTCTAGGTGTCTCATTACCACCGCACCAGAGTGACCATTTTCGTCATCAGGTAGCTGCTCGGCTTGGTGCATGATGGGTGCTTGTGGCTGGAGGAGCCCATCCCCATCACATACCATATGATTCATAGGATCACACAAATCCCTTGCACAGGAGAGGATCCAACAAATATTTCGGAGGGAAAGAGTGACAATTTAGCCATCGCAGAGGCCATGAAGAAGAAATTGAAGTTGGAGAAGAAGAAGTGAGGGTATGCCATCTTCAGCATCAACAACTCTGCATTCAAGGTCGTGACACATATATTGTTAGGGAATTTGATGTAGAAGTGTCGTGTGAATGACGTGCCGGTGCCAGTGGTTGCACTAGCAGCACAATGTGCAGAAGGGGTCCAATTCAACTAGGAAAACTATCTATGCAGTGAGTTCCTTGTGAACTGTCATGAGGCACAGAAGCAGTGAAAAAAATTTCATTATGCATGGCTCCTGTTGTTGATAGTACTAGTCACACGGGGGTTGCTTGAAGATAGCCAGTTCCTGTCAATCGTGCAGGACCTTCCAGAGGCAGCGAAGTATGCTTCACTATGGGAAACTAGGGATAGAAAGAGGATAGGGGAGAGCAAGATATTTTGGGTGCTCATGGAGATGAACATTAGGATGGGGATCAATCACAAACTGTGGTTATCTCTCACTATCTACAATAGTGTGTAGAGCTTCATGGAGTTCAAAGAAGACTTCCACCATGTCTTGATAAGCTCATGGAAGGACCCCACAAAGATGTGGCATGAGTTACTATATTTGGTGACCAACGATGTAATCTTTGTGGTCCTTGAGTCTTGGCTATCAGAGTGGAACACTCCAGCTGGCTCCGTGGTGGAAGCAGAGAAGTCTGCTACATAGTGAAAAAGGAAGAGATGAAACTACAGATGGCACAATTGGCGGAAAAGTGCATGAAGGAAGAAGAAACAGCTAAGGCCCAAGCGATGTGCAACGCTGCAAAGATGGCTGAGGAACATCAGAAGACAATGGAAGAAGAGCGAGAAGGATAGAAGTCACCTTTTCCTAAACTAGAGACCGATACAAAACAAGGTGGCATGGACCCACAGGTAATATCCACCGAGCTCAAACGTCTGCGCCAACGAGAGAAGGTACGGCCATGAAAGAAGACAAAGGCATCAAAGGCTTCGTTCAATGACATCACCCTCACTGATGGGGATCTACATGATATCGAGGAAATGGTGAGGGATGTCACCATGGAGGCCCTTGAACAATCTGAACAACACTAGTTGGTATTTGGGGCCGTTCGGACACAACTACAGGAGTTGCAACTGTGCACTCCATAGGCTGGCATAGTGTCAAGCAGCCTCGTAGTCTGGATTTCAACTACTGAGAAAATGTTGTGTGCCAGGGTAACCAACACAATAGTGCTACCAGATGGAGCACTCAGTATAGAGAATTAGGCTAATAGGCCTATGTTCAGTGGTTTGAAAGGGGTCTGGTTAAACATGGCTACACTCCCTCAGGAGACGCTGTATATTTTGTAGGATGAAGTGACAGTAGAACTTCAGATCAGGGAGAGTTGTGCTATACAGGTAATGAGAGATAAGTGCATCAACATTGAGTATTTGAGCTTGCATTGTAACGATGTAGTGGTGCAGAATAGACTGATAGTGTAGGTTGTGGAGGAAGCTTGCTAGATGGTCTGGGAGTTGGCCATCCAAGCAAAGGAATAGGTGCAGGTGCACGTACATAAGTTAGCTACAAGGGTGCAGGATGCAAGAGTAGAAATGGCCAAGGTTCAGCTGGAGTTGAACATTTAGATAGCAGAACTACAGTTGAAGGCTCAACCTTCAACTCCGCTAGAGGTTAAGGAACAACATACTACCACGATCACAACAACAATGGTGGCAGTCGATAGTGCAATGATAGACTGCATGAAACTGTCTGAGCATTTATTCAAGGTTGTCGCCACCCTACAGGAGGACCCAAACATAGAGCGCTTAGAGGCAGAGGTGTGAGAGCTGGAGTAGAGATACGATGAGGTAAAAGTGACCAAGCAGACGATTTCACTTACACAAAGGCTGGCAAGGATGCAGCAAGAAAAGGCACTCAAGAAGCAAGTGGATGTTGTTGGGCCAAAAGAGGAAGTTTTGAAAGTGCACCTACAACCATGGATCGATGAGGCATATACAATTACAAAATCCATTGAAGCAAAGCTTGCGCAGCTGCAAGCAACTAAGGAAAGGATTCAGGGTAGTAGTTCAACTATAGCAGTCACTGAACAAAGCATAGAGGATGTTTAGTAGGTCACCACTCAGTGCACTGTCGAATTTGCAACAATCCAATCAGAGTTGGAAGGTCTTTGCGGTAAGATTTTTGCACCTAGAAAGTTACTCGAGGGCAAGTCACGATGTTTGTGCCGAGGGCCTGTTGGGCGCGGGATCCCCCAAGGGTATTTTTGGAGCTTAGAGCCCAGATTTTGGTCCAATTTTGTAATTCCAATGTAAAGACTCCGCATTTTGTGGGCGCAGAGTGTGTAGTTGTAAAAGAGTCATAGGGTTATCTGCCCGTATTTTGATAATTTAATTTCAGCTGTAGGAGATCTACCCTTGGTCTATTAACCATGGGATTGTATAAATAGAGCGAGGCTCTAAGTAGTTAAGAAATTTCATGGAAGAATCAATCAGTGATGAATAATTGAGTCATATCTGTGGAGTAGAAGTCTAATTTTGGTTTGTAGCATAGAAAGAGGATTTTCCGATGTGTGCGCAAAGGCCTAATACTCTGTAGTTGAGTGCGTGGACCCCTCCAACTGAGTGTGCATGGTGAGTGGAGTCTGTACTTATCTGGAAGTATTAATAAAGAGAAGTTTATATCAATTCTGCAACTTTATTTCTTGTTTTATGCATCTATTATATTTGGTATGAATTTCACTTCTAATGCTTATATGATGTGCGAATGTTTACAAATGTATTGGCTAAGTGAACGCAAGTAGGAATATTTGTTTACACAAGATAATTAAGATCTGCAAATAAGATAAGTAAGGTAACTAGTCTAGTTTGGGAAATAGCGTAGTTCACTGCTCTAGTAGTGTGAAAGCATCTTAGCCCCTGGTTGGGGTTGCACAAAGGCTGATTGTAACAGGTTGCGAAGGTGCCAAAGGTTAGGACAGAGTGCAGAGCGACCTACCCAAAGGTAGGTCAAGTTGGACTAAACTGACATCACAGCCATCTCAAGGCTGCCTAAACTTGGTTTCGGCATCCCCCCATACTACTTCAGGAGAGACTTTAGTCTGTGCTTCGCGGGATGATGACGAAAGGGCTAGTTGTGTAGGGATTTTCTTAGCTAAATAACTATGAACCTGGGTGAGGCCCCCATAAGCCAATAGGCAACCATCCCTCTCCATGGTGGCTCACGAACCTCATTCAAGCTACATGTATGGCTCCACTACTCCATAAGCTATGGTTTAAATCCTTACTTCTACCACAACTTTGTTATCTGATATTATACCTTATCTCACTTTGCTATGTATCCCAAGTTTCTATGCATATGCCTTTATTTCGAGGGTGATTTCCCTTTCAAAAAGATAAGGATATTGAGGAAGGATTCTCTCGCCTCAGACCCAAAATGGGTAAATTATATCTCCACTACAATTAGAACCTTTCTCAACTTGACATGCTTTGATATTATTTATTTTCTGTTAAAGATTTCTTGCATGGTGTTTAATCAATGTTTTTGGTTATAGATAGTTGGATAATGATTGACTCTACGATTGCACTGATAGAGGAGAATCCATTATGGACATTTTCCATCTTTGAAGATTTCTGGGTTCTGTTACTTCTAGGGATTTTGCCTCACACTTCACTTATATGATTCGTTTCTATGTCAGATATTCAAAATTAAACTTTTCCCTTTTGTGGCTATGTATTTTTGGCTTCGTCTTGAATGTGGGTGAAAGGTTATTCTCCTTCCCCTCTTCACGGCTATAGGTTGGTACCTCTGTGTTAAACTTACCAATGTGCTTAGTATGGCGTTTGTTCCTTTTGATGTACTTTGTGATTTCTTTGGTCATGAATTCCAGTAGGGATCCTACCCCTGTGCGTAGCTAAGATTTTACTCTTGGAGATTCCTTGTTAGATCTATAGATAGTATATAATAGAACAAAAGTACCGAAATGAGCTATACTTGGTTTAGAGGGATGGTGAAAGTATATATTTCCCCTCACTGTAAATTTTGTTTCTACAGTGATTGGGTTCACCCTTGTAATTAATGAACCTTACTATTTCACTCTTGCCTATGTTCATAGAATGACATTGCAATTTTTCTCTTTCTCGTTTTTGGCATTCGACCCTATAATGGATGAACTTTTACTATTTCAATATTGTCTCTAATTAATCGATAATATGATGCTTCTATTTTTTCTTTTTGGGGTTTGACGTTGTAATGGATAAATTGTCGTGAATGTGATATTGTCTTTATTTAAACGATAATAAAATGATTCTCTTTTTCACTTTTGGGGTTCAACCCTATAATGGATAAATTGTCATGAGTGCAATACTACCTCTATTTAAACGATAATATAGTGCTTCTCTTTTTCCTTTTTGGGTTTGACCCTATAATTGATGATTGGTTATGATTTGAATGTTGTTTAATATAATGCTTCTTGTTTTATGTTTTGTTTGACCCTATAATTGATGATTGTTTACGATTTCAATGTTGTTTCTGTAGATTAAACAAGATTCCATTGTTTCTCTTTTTCTATTGGGTTTGACCCTATATTTAATCAATAATTTCTATTCCATGGTTGTCATTGTTTATAAAATAATATTACAATGTTTCTCTTCTCATTTTGAAACTCATTTTTTCATGAATTTATGTGTTTCTCATAATCATCCTAAGTCACATTGCATAAAACATGTACTGCATATGAATTTCCCTATTTTACTTAGCTTTCAAATATATTTGATATTCCACATAAAGTCTGTGAAAGTAAATATTCATAAATGGGATTGATCTACTACATGTAGTTGAATATTATGTTATTTATAAGTCTATAAGATTACTATTTCTAAATGAGGGATTTAATTCTTTTCCAACACCTATGCAAATTAGCACACTTCTGAGGTAATTTTCATTGGAATTAAGAGTCTCCTGAGTGAGAATACATATCTAATTTGTTTCTTTCGCAGAATTCCATATGTATAATAAAAAGAATTATGGAATGATAGTAGTAAATGAACCTCTAACTGAAACCCTCGCTGGAAAATTCAACTGGAAAATACTATTCCTTCCAACGTTGAACCAAATCCTCTGGTTCCCCCTAAGTCAACAAGTACCTTGCCTGGAATCAAAAACCTCTTGAATATTCCCAATAATGTATTATGTACATGACTCTCAAGAGATGTTCCTTTGGCAGTGTCCTGCCTTTTAGGGTTCTACTCATCCCTTAGCCTCGGTTTTTTCCTCTTTCTTCTTTCATAAAAGAAAAATATGTTTTTTCTCTCCTAAGTTCTTATATTCAACTGAGTTTTTTTTTTTTTTTTTTTCGTTTAAAACAAAATAGATTTTATAATAATATCAATAAAAAAAATTTTCCAGATGGGAAAGCTTCTCTTTTCCTTTGGATCATTGGCCACCTACTAAAATAGCCTAATAATAACCAATAAGAATTTTTTTACATAATAGCGGGGGGGTGTTACATCTTCCCCCTTTCAAAATAACGTTATCCTTGATGTTTTTATTTATCCAACTATGTCTTATTGAAATAACACTGGGCACTACTCCCTCATAGTATCCTTTCACTCCCATGTAGCCTCCTTACGAGTAAAGTTCTTCCATTGCAACTTAACCTAAGCAATGAGTCAATTGCGGAGCACAGTCTCTCTCAAATCCAGAATACATAATGGCTCTAGTAGGAAATTTCCTTTTGGTTCCACCTATATTACATTATACTTAACCACATGAGAATTGTCATGGACATAGTCTTTTAATAAGGATACATGGAATACATTATGCACTTTAATATGATTGGGCAGGGCTAGCTTGTAAGCTACTAGCCCAATTTTGTTCAAGATTTCAAAAGGTCCACAGTAGTGTGGTTCCAACTTGGCATAGGTTCCTATTCATAAAATGCTTTTCCTACGTTTTACCCACAAAAATACAGGTCCCCAATGCATGTTGAATTCCTTATGCACCCTTTTCTTGTCTTCATAACTCTTTTGTCAGTCTTGAAATGCTTTATATTTTGGCATACCTTCTGCACCATATGCTCCATCTACTGTAATGCATCTAGTCCCAATATGAGTTTATCTTCTAGCTGATTCCAACTAAGGGGCATATAACATTTCCTTGCATACAATGCTCCGAAAGGACTCATTTTAATAGTAGATTGATAGCTATTGTTGTAGGAAAACTCTACTAAGTACAAAAATCTTCCAATTTGGTGGGTTGACACAAAACATACATTCTTAATATATATTTAAGAATCAGATTTGTCCTTTCTGTTTGGACATCGGTTTGTTGGTGGTTTGCGGTGTTGAAATTCAACTTTGTACCCATGCTCCAAAATAGTTCCCTCCAAAACTTAGAGTTAAATTTAGCATCTCTATCTTATAAAATTAGTTTAAGTACCCGATGTAAACGATATAAGTCTTTCATAAAAATACTAGCAATTTGAGGAGTACCAAAGGTGGATTGTACCAGTATAAAGTAGGTTTCCTTAGTTAAAACATCTACCACCACCATGATAGAGTCATGTTGATTTTTTTTGTTGTAGTTTGGTAATAAAGTCTATTGAAATGGTTTCCAACTTCTACTCAAGTACAAGTAGGGGTTTCAATAACCTAGCTACATGTTTATGTTCTACTTTAACCTGCTGGCATTCCATACATTTTTGCTAAGATAAATTATTTTTATCACAATGAGCATTTTATGGTATCTGGGATGGCCTGCATAAGGTCTCTTGCTATATTCATCTTGAATTGTCTTCTTTAATGTACTCACAATGGGAATATATATCCTATTTCAGTATGTGAGAAATTTTTATGCAGTCTCTGCATATCCTAGACTTCACCTTTTCTATAATTTCTACTGAAGTTCTTGATACTAAGTGTCTTAGGGTATGGAGTACTTAAATTTCTATATAAAAAGAATACTTACCTTACTAATGGACATTCCCAACACTGTATGCGCATGTCTGCTTAGAGCATCGACCAATTTTTTCCTTCATTTTGATATGTTTTATTCCAAAGTTGAAATCACTAAGGAATGCCAACCACATCGCTTACCTTTCATTTAAGTTGGGTTGTCTGAAAAAATATTTTAGACTAATGTGATTAGTCACCAAACTAAACTTTTTTCCTAGAAGGTAGCGTCTCCATATTTTGAGGGCATGTGTTACTGTTGCTAATTCCAAATCATACACTGCATAATTTTGTTCATGTAATTTTAGCTTTAAGGACCCATAGGCTATTAATGCATTGTGTTGCATTAATACTCCTCCAAGACCCTCCAAACATGCATATGTATATACCATGAATTGGTTATTAGGGTCTACCCTTTTGCTACAAAGATGTGATAGGATAGGCCAATTTAGAAGAGGCTTCCATAAATCTATGATAGTATCCAGAAATTCCAATAAATGAACATACTAGTGATACATCCTTTAGGATAGGGCAATTCATGATGGCCTTAACCTTCTCCAGATCCATAGCCAATCCTTCCTTAGAAATAATATGTCCCAGATATTGTATAATGTCTTTGTAAAATTAACACTTCCTGAGTTTTTCATACAATTGATAGTCCCTTAAGGTTTATAGAACTATCCTTAAATAATCCTTGTGTTTTTCCTCATTCCTCAAATATATTAAAATATCATCTATAAATACTTGTATGAACTTATCAAGGTGGGGGTGAAGTATGTTATTCATTAGGCACATGAAAGTTGTCGGTGTGTTTGTGAGACTGGAAAGTAATACCATAAACTCATAATGACCATATATAGTTATAAATGTTCTCTTATATATACCCTCATTCTTGATATTAACTCGTGATAGCCAATTCTTAAGTCAAATTTTTAGAATATGGTTTCCTCTCTCACTTGATCGAACATATAATCTATTCAAGGCAATGGGCACTTGTTTTCTACTGCTAACTTGTTCAAATGATGGTAATCAATACAAATTCTAAGTGCTTCATCCTTTATTTATAACAAAGAGTATTGTTGCCCCCCATGGTGAGACACTATGCTATATATACCCCTTAGTCAATAACTCCTGTAACTAAATTTTTAATTCTAATAATTGACGTGTATTCATCTTATACGATGCTCTAGACACCGAAGCTGCATCGGAAACCAAGTCAATGGTGAAATATATATCTCTATGTGGGAGTAATCTGGGAATTTCTTCCGGAAAGACATATTGAAACTCCCTAATAACCGGTAAATTGTTTATTTTTTCTTTCTTAGTTAACCACTCACTAGTTTCCAATTATACCATACATAGTTGACACCCTTTCATAACACATATTTCTAGATGTAATGTTGTAATTAGTAGGAGTGATACTAGTTTTGTTTTCCCCTTGATTACCCAAATCTCCCCCCCCCACCCTTGACATACACATTAGACTATTTTCTCTAGGAAATTTATAACAACACCCTATTTTTCTAACCAATCCATGGCTATTATGACATCATAAGACCCCAAAGGAAGAATATTTGAGTATGTTGTTGTAGGATAAACATTTTAGTTGATAATAAATT
Organism: Pinus taeda; assembly: GCA_000404065.3. Taxonomy (NCBI): domain Eukaryota; kingdom Viridiplantae; phylum Streptophyta; class Pinopsida; order Pinales; family Pinaceae; genus Pinus; species Pinus taeda. Next base: position 120,566 of record APFE030387433.1, read on the forward strand.
GTTTAATTTGACTGGTGACCCTTCTTTCAGCACATGTCTCCAGCTGGACTAGCCAAGCATTCTTGATTTTTTTAGTTTTTAAGTTACATTTTTCTACACGTTGGGGGCAGATATAAATTAAACTAGCCTCGGGTCAATTAAAATAGACACAATTTGGTTTTGCATAATACCTTTGGTTGTAATCATGGTGGATTGATGCTTGGCTTGCCTATCTTCCAACGTGGCACTTATTCTAGGAATATTCCTAGCAATGTCATTCACTATTGTTGCCTCTTGGTTTCCTGAATATTCTGAGCATATCTGGGGTTATGCTAGAAATCTCTTAGCAGGTGTGTCTCACCACAATGCCAACATTCTAATGGCTCTCGATCTTTTGCACCACCATTCTTGTTGTTGTTCAGTTATGTGGGTTTGGATCCCATTTAATACTATGCTATTGGAGGTGTGTTTCCTTTAACAAACATCTTCACTTGATGATCCTTACCAAAATTCCTAAGGTAAGAGGGCTTATTCCTTTTAAAATTCCCTCCTCGCTTTCTCTTAGCCTTATTTTTCCATGCTTTTCCACCCTCAATTATGTTCTTGACCTGTTGATAGCACAACCTAGCCTTCCTTGCTGCTTCATCCATCATTTTAGGCTGATCAAACTCAATTCTCTCTTTATAAGAGGCGGGTAAACAATTTAGGAAACATTTTATTTTGGCATTTTCTTCTTGAATGTAAGGTACACATTGTAGAAGATTAGTAAACGTTCCCATGAATTTGTCCATGGATAGTTGCCCCAGCTTTAATTCATGAAATTATTTGGCACGACCATCATAGTAATGCTCACTAAGATAGTGGGACTTAAATTGTGTTTAAAATTCCTTCGAGGATACTATCTTTTCTTTTAGAAAATGTGTGATTTTTACCTCTTCCTACAACAAGGTACCTTTACCTTGTACCGAATAGATGGCCAATCGAGCCTTCAAATTACTTTCATATTCATACACCTGAAATATTTAATCATATTCAATAGCCAAACCTCTACATTCTTCTCTTTCTCCCAATAAAAATTAGGGGGCTTAATCTTCCTAAAATCACCATGTAACTTTACCTTCTTATTTCCTTTTTGTACCTTTGTGGATACCCAACCTGACTCTCCTCCCCTCTCTGATTTTTCAGACTTTTTTTTCTCCCTTTTTCCTCTTCTGTCCTTCCAGCTCAGTGTTTCTGTGGTTGGATTTTTCTATCCATTATCTGAGCATTCTCTCCTACTTTGCATTGGCCTTCAAAAAATGCTCATTACTACTATGAAGTTGAACTATTTCCTATTTCAGATTCTTCACTATGTCGACCAGCTGAGAGGGAAGTGATATGCTACCTTCACTCAATTGCACATACAAATCTTCACCCCCCATATTTGTTGGAGGAGAGATTTCCATAATTATGCTCCGATTCACTCCTCCTAAGTACCTTGTAAACCATACAATCTCCATTAGTATCTTATATTATTCATTATCATTTTTTTTCAAATGAAATGTGGTTACCGATTAAACGAGAACTGTTACCTGAAAATGGGTACTCTAGCCCAAAAACCCCAAAAAAACATGAAAAAACAACCCAGAAATGAAAATTGCGTATGCCCAAAATAAATATCTAATTAACTTTCTAATTAACATTAAATTTAAATCAAAGTGGCACTTACCTTAGCCAAATAAACATATAATTAATAAATTAAATTCAAACTATGAATAGTGCTTACCTGTGGTAGAAGTAGGCTTACCGTAACAAGGTTTTGGGGACGACTCTTCACCCAACCGTAGGCTCAATTGCACAAGGATTTGCTACAAATGGCCACCCCCGCGCCCTCAATCAACATACCACTGCTAGTGACTCCTATGTCTTAGAACACCATTCTCCCAAGAGAATGAAAGATAGAATCTTGGAATGATTGAATGCCTCCCATCCTCCTCACCATCTAATAAATAGAACAAACATTGGATGGGAAACCACATGTACACACTCCATGTGTCTACATGCAACTTTCTTTTGATTTTTAGCTTTCTTGTTTTATTTCTTTACTTTTCTTTTGATTTTTAGTTTTCTTGTTTTTTTTCTATTTATTCTTATTTAAAGCTTTAGTGTGGTTATTACTATTTTATATTTTATTATTTTATTCATTTCTTGTATATATTTTTAATATCATTTATTATTTAACCTTTATGATTTATTATTTTTATTATTTATTATTTATTATTATATTATTATTGTATTTACTTCATGTTGCCAGCACCCTCTGCTGAGCTAGTATAACCAGCAATCACCGAAAGTCCCCAGCACCTGGGAAATATCAAGGAATCTCTGTCCTTTTTCCATCTTTTGGCACCAGGCATAAGCCTGACCCAGTTTGTATCCTAGTCCAAGGCTGGCCCCAAGGCTCGCGCCTGACTCAGACCTCATCCTCCCAATGCAGGCATCTGGTATGGTACTCAATGACTTTGGGCATCTCGCAAGGCTGGCGCACTCCCTCCACAACTACTAAGGTGCACAGCCCCAGGCATCGAAGTTCTTACATCCCTTCCAGACTTCAACATCCGAATCCAATAACAAGCACCTAGCTTAGAAAATCAGGCACTTGGCCTCCTCAAGATGGTTCCATAGCCCTTCAAGAGCTATCCATCAAGAGCTATACACAAGACAAATGAACCATTGGCATATGTAATGTTTACTAAGTTTTGTCCCCAACCCATATGGTGTTACTTATTCTCCCTCATGCATATGGGCTCGCATAAGATCATCAAATAAACCGGCCCTCTCAGCCCATTTGTGGAGTCCTGTGAATCATCACACCTCAACATGCATCCAGTGTATTAACCATACCATCTTAGTATCATAGAAAATAATCCACATGCCAAGTCTTGCATGTCATCAAGAAAACATTCATTATTGTTAATCGCAACATTAGGAGTAATAATGCATTGCATGCTTATGCATGTCATAAATTTGTATGCAACTATTGCATGCTTCAGTTATACCATCAACATATTTATATCAAAGACATATCATGACCTCACATAAATGAACCACATGTCAGTAAACCTCATATTACAGCATCATAACTCTTATGCCATGTTATGCATATCATATCCATCATGAGTATTCAACATTAAATATTTATCATCCCGTACTAAATGAATATGCCAATATATCTTGACATAATGTGATAATACCAATGCATATTGCTATCATTGTATGGATACATTAATACTATAAGAACCGTATCTACATTTTTATCCTCCTACCATGATATCACGAAACATCATCAATATGTTTTCATCAAGTTATCAATTACTTTTCAATAATCATTTCCACTTCTTTCTCTAGGTAGTTGATCATTTACACCAATGATATAATCATCTAAGTACATCACTAAATTTCACATGAGCCTCCTCATCTTGGGTCTTAATCTCTTGTTATATATTCTTCCTTCCCCAAGGAAATTCTGGTGAAATTCATTGTTTAAGATATTACTAGTTATTCCATTATCATCTATCTCAAAATTAAAATTCCTTGATTTACATCCATTTACCCTTTGGCTTACTAATTCCAATACCACTATATGCAATTTCATATAAACATTATTTCATCATGATTTAATTTTATATCATGCTTAATTTACTTGCACGAGGATTTGTTGATCCATGTTGACTTATTCAACAATTAGCACTTCATCCATAGAAATATTTTCTTATCTCGTCGAGTTTGTCAAGTTCGTATCTTAATACCATTTGATTGATTTATCATAAAATACTCTTTCTTATTAAATAGTATCATTATTTTAGATTTTGAAACAGTTGGAAACAAAACTATCGTCATTGTCCATGAAAAATTTAAATGTGAGGTGTTATGTGGATGCAACCTCTTTTAACTTTATGGGAAGTCGTACTTATTAAACAATGAGTGAAAATTAGTCAAGTAAAACCTCTATTAATTGACTTTCACTTCTTTTGTCACTATGTACACAATCCTTCTCAAGGTATGCTTATAAAATTTCTAGCAACATTCCTTCCTATATCTTCCTCGTTTATTATCACTTGGTCATCATGCAACTTCACACCTTCACATTTTTAAAATATGTAGATTCATCATTATGACCATTACCAATCATGTTTCTCACTCCACACATCAATACCTTTAAAAGAACTTTCTTGATAGAACATGCTTCATTTCCTCCTATCCGATATTCATAGATATATTTTTATTTTTCTCCTTCTCTTGATTTCCTACTATTCCATGTCTATTGGCTTTAAAAATCGAAGTTTCTTCACTTCATTCTATTTTATTTAATTTAATTTAATTTCTCACCTCCAGTCATTGTGGTTTCTTCTCCTTCTCTTTTATAGCACCAATATACCTTGGAAATGTTGTTACTATTTCCCAACTTGGGTAATAAATTCATTAAGATAGCTACCAAATGTAATCTGCTTATAAAATTCCCTGATCATACATGTTGTTACCCATAATTCATTCATATAGTTAGTCACCTATGAAAAAATTTACCATGTGGCTCTCCCATTGTTGTAGATGTTGTTATGCACACAACTTATCTTCTCTAATCATTCTATGTTATCATACCATCCAGGTTCCGTAAAAATGTCCTTCATTATTACCATGATTATTCAACTTCATTAGTTCATTGCCAATATTTTCTTCTTTATGTGCATCATCCTTAGAGAGACCTTATAGTGATAGCTTTAGACTACCAAGTTATTTTTCTTCCATTATGTTCCAAAATAGGTTGCCTCCTTTTACTGATTTATGTAATAATAGACTAGAGAAATACCAAGCCACTCCTGTTGCTAAAGGACAATGAGAACAGTAATCCAACCCAGATAATTAGTGAATTATATGATCAGCATTCAAGGACTGTTAGATCAGATTGAATAATGAACAGATGCAAGTGAAAAACAATCATCTAAAGGTAATAAGATATCAGAGTTTATCCATTGTGAATTGGGACATATTTCATTATTTAAGAGCACTTTAATTGGTGACAAATTATCCAAATACTTCAAGTGCTATGTAAACTAAAATGAACCGGGGGTGAGTAGTTACACCAGCATTAAAGGTTTGTTCCTCCAGAAAAGCATGCCAATATACCATATCAATCATGCAATCTTTCAGAGAATTATACATAATCAATTATGGGTAGATTATCACCATCCAAGATTACAAGATTATATACTTTTCCAATGAATTAATGAGTCATAAAAAAACTATATACCTTTAATTATGTGACTCATTTAGAATTTTGCTTTGTTATATGGTTGTAATGGAGAGAGATATGTCACACCTGCAACCGTTGTAGTTGATTATAACACTTTTCATTTTATGAAATAGCATTTAGGAAATGATACAAACAACTCAAGAAAATGAGATAGTGGTTTTACCATGTAATTAGATTCTAATGAAAGTAAGGAATCACAAAGGAAAGAGCTGGTATTCAAACCAAAGAATTGATGTCTACAATGATGCATGAGAAAAACCAATGAGGAACTAATGAGTGCATCAAAATTTAACTTATACCAGCCAAACACTTACAGTTGATCTTCCAAAATAAATGGTAATACCCCTGGAATTTCAGGTCTCACTTCTAATATCATACTTTTATAATAATTCCGAAGAAATAAGCTAGTTGTAGTTAGTTTAAAAGTATATCAGTCTACCAAAGCCAGATCAGTTATCAAAATGTAATGAAAAGAAAGTTGATGAATTGTAAAAAGAAAAGAAGGTCGATATAGAGACCTTGTATGAGAAATAGAACACTACTATAACTCAATATCAAGATTCATCACTTAAACCATAAACCATAAATTATCAACAATCACAATACCTGAACCATAAATTACCATAAATTATCAACAATCACAATTTTTGTAGTATAAAACCATTGAAAACATGAGTTAGAAGGTAATAATGATGTCAGAATAAAACTTAGAGAATTCTCTCAATGTAAAATCCAAATTCGAATGACCTAAGCTTAAGAATATTTGTGGCATTATTGTGTTAAAGAGGTACTTGAATTTCGAAAGAAAATTTATTCATCATTATATGTTACACCAATATTAATTCAACAAATTCATGATTTCTAAGGATAAAGATAAATTGAAATTTTGTGTTGTAGAGTGAAATATTTAAGTATATGTTTAAGGATACAACACCTCCTAATTTCTATACAAAATTCATGAGTGCATTATACAATTTTCTTGATGGATCAACAGATAATGTGAAGTTTGAGGATGTATGTCGAGCAGTAATTGGAACACAGTCATATATGTTGTTTACTTCGGATAAATTGGTTTTCAAACTCATAAAGCAGCTCCGAATAATTACATTAGATGATATGGAAAACAAGTTGTTTCAGTTATAATTGTATGAGAGAGCAAGATCACCTTCAAGGTTTAATAATTCAATGTACCATGCAAATGCTTCCACACTACTGCATGGTGAAAATATTTATAGGTTTGAATTTTCATCTAATCCTTATCACTTGACAATTCAAATAACGGAAGGGCTCGAGAAGCTTGAAGTCATTCCTAATGAAATGGAACCCACCTTTTCATGTTATTTGTATAATGAATTTCTCGCAATAGATAATTACACAAACAAAATGCAACAATTATTCCTTTGAAGAAACATTCCCAGGTATGCTGGCAGCAAGGAAGTCAGTGTGATGTCTAAGGTGATGAAGGGTGTCGAAATACTGAACGGTCTTGAGCATAAAATATCATGTGACACATCTAAGGCTTCATATGTTGTGGACACAAAAGATTTACTGTATCGCAAGAAGCAAGCAAAGACATCCAGATGTTATAATATATGATCTTATTGTTATCCTGACAAAAGATTACATCGATTCCATAGATGGATTGAATCAATAATCTGACACTGGAATAACAACAACAAATTAATTCTAATGCAAATCAAACTATTCCAAATATGTACTATTTTGCCATATCTCTTTTAGGCATTTTTTTTCAAACACTTGGCGTGTCATGATTGGTGTGACTGTGATTGGCGTGGCATGATGAAGCATTGAAATTGTTTCAGGATATGGTATGGTCAGGTGTGAATCTTGATCCTGCTAAGTTTTCCCTTGTAACAACTGGTATAGATTCTTACGATAGATCTCAAATATTTGGTTAAATGGAAGATGCTATGGCAAGAAAAAGACAAAACCAAACATATAATAACAGGTTATTGGCTAGGTACTCTATTTTCACTATGGAAAATTATCTTACAGGTTGTCTTTGTAAAATTAATGCACCTTATATTTAAATTCCTATGATTTGGATTCACTAGCTGCACTCTGTTTTCCGATAAAGTTTGAATCTTTCTACATATAAAGCATTAGAAGTAAACCATGATTGAAATTTATTCATGGCAATAACATCAACATTTTCCCTATAAAATTGGACCGCATTCAGATGGGCTTATAGAAGAAAACAACTTTTATCTGATTTGGGTGTTAAATATTACATTTCTACACATAGAAATCGTACAGAGAATCAACAGGAAAACAGCAATTCATCTAGCATTTGGAATGTTAGGGATAGAGAAATTGGGTGTGATGGCAATCCTAATACTTGTGGTCGTCTATTGCCACGATTTTGTTGGCATGTGCCCGTTTGGCAGCTCAAAAATGGATGTAGTGTCCTTGAGTTCTATTATCGCGGAATATTCAAGCAATGTGTATTATGATGAGACTTTGAAGATATCTCAGCAAATGAAACTGGTAGATGTGAGACCCAGCTCAGTCACCCTTGCTAGTGTTCTTCTTGTGTGTTCTTCCTCTTAACGTTATTGCATTAGTAACAGGTCGATGTTAGCCACAAGTCATTGAAGTCATTAGTTAAATAATAGTATGAAGAAGAGGAAGGTGGTATTTCTTTTTATTTTTTGGGGTCATGAGTGATAACCAACACAAAATATTTTCCACTGGTGCTCCTGAAACAGAACTGAACACCCAAAACGATCCTCGAAATATCATTAAAACACTTTGTAAATAGGGGTTTCTTATCAGTGCATTTTGCATGGCTGCATTGAGAAGAGGGCCTTGCCAGAGGGAAAAATAATGCATGCACATATGAATATGAATGGCTTCATGCTAGACAATTTTTTACTCAACACTCTAGTGGACATGTATGAAAGATGCACACAAAGTATTTGACGAAATGCCTGAACGAAATATCTTCTCATGGACCATGATGATTGGAGCTTATAACAGACATGGGTTTGCAGAGGAGGCATTGTATCATCAGATGCTCTCTATGGGTATGGAGCCCGATGGATTCCTAGTCGCCACAGTTTTGCGGGCTTACGACAAGCTTTCGGCACTAGAACAGGGTAAGGAGATGTATGATGAGATTATGAAAAGAGGGTTTGAGTGTGATATCATCGCGGGGAACGCATCTCTATAGTCCTGGCTAATTACATGAAGGGTAAACATAGGCGTTTTCAAGAAAAATCAGAGTCAAGGCAAATCAGAGTCAAGGCCAATCGTTAAACCCCATGGAAAAATGGATGATTGAGTTAACTTAAAATAGTCTCTGCTCCAATATCGCTTCCACAAGGACATTCTAGATACTTTATTGTGAAGAGTAGCAATTTCATGAAGATAAGAAATGGAAAAAAGACTGATATAGGATACAAAATCAATGGCAGGTTATACTTGTATCAGCGCATGGAACCCAAAAACAATTAATTAAAATAACCAGCAAGTCATTACTTCAAATCCTAGTGATCGAGGTAAGTAGGATATAAGCCACCCTTCCAGGGAAAAATATGGTTACTTGGCGCAAACTCACAAGGAAGTGGACAGCTCTCTGCTTGGGATTTTGGGAAATAGTGAGCAGATCAAAGTTTTTTTTTTTTTTTTTTTTTTTGCAAGAAAGCAAAAACTGCAAGAGATCTGACAAGAATTGGAGTATTATTCCACTTCGAGTAGTTTGGGTATAACTGATGAGAAAGATAATGGCATTAGCGAATCACATGATAACGCTATTGGTGGCCCAGTCTTATCTTTGAAAAGTATCTTTGTTACTAAGAGAAAGAAGGTGTTACTAACTAAAATTTTAAAGCCCTAAGGTCCCGAAGGGTTTGAACCTACTATGATACCATATGTAATAGCCCAAAATAAATATCTAATTAAATTTCTAATTAGCATTAAATTTAAATCAAAGTGGCACTTACCTTAGCCAAATAAACATATAATTAATAAACTAAATTCAAACTATGAATAGTGCTTACCTGTGGTAGAAGTGGTCTTACCACAACAAGGTTTTGGAGACGACTCTCGACCCAACCATAGGCTCAATTACGCAAGGATTTGTTACAACTGGCCATCGCTGAGCCCTCAATCAATGTACTACTGCTAGTGACTCCTATGTCTTAGAACACCATTCTCCCAAGAGAATGAAAGATAAAATCTTGGAATGATGGAGTGACTCCCATCCTCCTCACCATCTAATAAATAGAACAAACATTGGATGGGAAACCACATGTACACACTCCATGTGTTTACATGCGAATTTCTTTTGGTTTTTAGCTTTCTTGTTTTATTTCTTTACTTTTCTTTTGATTTTTAGTTTTCTTGTTTTCTTTTCTTCTTTTTGATAGTTTTTTTGTATTATTTCTGTTTATTCATATTTAGAGCTCTTAGTATGGTTATTACATTTTTATTTTTATTATTTTTATTTAGTTTCTTATATATTTTTAATCTCATTTATTATTTAATATTTAAGATTTTTTATTTTTATTATTTATTATTTATTATTAAGGGAGGGATATTACACCAATACGATGTTTTTTCTAGAGGTAAATTTTCAACATTTTTTTTAAATGGAAGTAAAAACCATTTTTTTTTTTGTAAAATGGATGAAAGAAACACCCTAAAAAAAATAAGTGTTGAGTCTGGAATAACAAAAAAAAAAACAGGTTACAATTTTGACATTTTTTAGCAATGGAGTTAAACATAAAATATCTGAACTTTGAAAAACTGTAAAATTCCAACAATTCTCAAACATGATGTTAAACATAAAATATCATGTCTTAAATCCTAATAATTCCAACAATTTCCATCCATGTTGTTAAAGATAAAATATCTTGACTATAGAAAACCTTGAAATTTTAATTGGTTTCAAACATAACATTAAAGATCAAATATCATGACTTAGAAAAACATTAAAATCTTGACAATTTTTCAACCATGCAATTAAGACCAGAGATTAGGATGACAAAAAAAATATCAAGTTCTCAAAATATTTTGAGCATGATAATATGGTAAAATTTTATGACAAAAAACATTCAAAACGAACACCTGAATGAAAGAGTTATTAAATATATAGCATTTTTAAATTCTTAGCCTCAGACAACCTAATACATTACAACAAAAATTTAAAAATCAACAATCAAATTGACACTCAGTGTAGGTGAACTCAATCCACTGTAATGAAAACATAAAGACCAAAAATGAAATTGCTACATTTAGTGGCAGACTCGATTCATTATAACACGAATTTTAAAATCCAATATCAAATTGCACATAATGGGATTGGGTTGATAGACAAGCATCGACACTGTCCTTGTAGAAAAAACATAAAAATAAAAACAAAAAATGTATAAAGAAATAAAAATTCAAAATTCAAAATAAAACAAGAATTAAAATATTGAAGAAAATTAAAGACAATAAAAAAACACACACACAAGATAATACAAAAGAAAACAGAAGTTCAAATATTGTAAAACATAAAAAACAGTAAAACAAGACACAAAAAATAATACACAAGACAACAAAAATTCAAATATAGAAAAAAAAAAATTAAAAAATAAAAAAAATAATAACAACAAATAAACATAAGAAAAAAAATGAAAACATGACAAAAAAATCAAATATAAAAAAAGACGAAAAAAAAACTATAAAAATGTAATAAAATAAAATTAACTTATAAATTAAAAAATTAAACAAAAAACTAAAAATATGAGGATTAATATATATATATATATATATATATATATATATATATATATATACCCATGGGTTTGCCATGGGCACGGGTGCAGGCGGGCTGCGTGCAGCCGCCTCCTTGCTTGTGCCTGCTGCTAACCCTGCCTAGGGTCTGACAGGTCCAATTCAGCGAATCAGCCTTGCCAACCCTTGTGTGGGGTTGGTTTCCCATGCGGGCAAGGATGCAGGTTGCATGTAGTTGGCCTCCACGTCAATGCTTACGGACAACCGCACCTAAGGCTTGCAGGGGCAATTTTGGAAATCGCTCGTTGACAACCCGTAGGTGGGGATGCCTTTTTTTTTAATTATTTTTTTTCTTCTTTTTTTCTTTTTCTTTTAATTTCTAATTTATTTTTATTTTTATTTATCTTCTGTAATTTTAATTTTAATTGTTTTTTTCATTTTTGTTCTAATTATTATTTTTTTTTGCTAATTTTTATGATTTTTTTGGGGGTTTTTAATAATTATTTTAATCTGTTTTTCTTTTTTTTTATAATTTGTTTTTCTTTTTTCATTCTATTTTTTAAGCTTAAAAAAATCGTTATAGATGTGTTTTTAATCTTCAAAATTGATCCCACGTTTACTATCTATTATTTGATTGGTGTGTGTGTGTGTGTGTGTGTGTGTGTGTGAATGAAAGTCAAATGATTGAACATTATCCCTCTCGGAACAATCTAATTCTTCTTAATTGATAGCTCTCAATCTTTGTTTATCTCTTATAGTAATTCACATCTTGAGGATTTGCAAGGCAACTTGGAATCTACCATATGGTAATTTACCCGGATATGTGCATGAT